>CAOGCB011955063.1:0-17916 GCA_948266635.1 Cnidoscolus chayamansa | reverse complement strand
CTCCAATACTAGTCCATTTGAAGAATAATACTAAGAACTCGATAAAGAGAAGCTAACATGAGCCACCAAGCCTCTAGAGACTAGTAGGGGTGATTGCCAAGAGAGGAAGAGATGAGAGAGTGGATAACAAAGGTGTAATGCGTGACCTTATGTTGCATCCTATGGTTGGTCGTCTGTATAATGTTATATTTATAGTGTGGCTGGCCTCCTAAATCCCAACAGACCTAATTTAACATCTTAAATTAGGTTTGGACATTTTAATCTCATTAAAATCATAAGACTTAATTAAAAGGTTCACTTTTAAGCCCTTTAAGCTTATACTTAAATCAACTAACTTGAATTATCTTCCTTCTTAAATCAACTAAATTGAATTATCTTCCTTCCTCTTTACATAAGCCCATTAGCACCTTATGTTTATGCTAAATGATGACATCTTATGTCATTTCTATATGTTATTTTTACTTCGGTCAATATTTTATGTATGCGTTTGACTTATTAGGCTTCCAGTCGCTACAACAATACATTTGCAATTTAAACAACTTTAAATTATAAATTCATTACAAAAAAATTTATTATATTTATAAATCACGAGAGACATCTAGTCATTCATTAGATTCTCATAGTGCTAGAAGGTCAAATTGTGGTTTGATTATTAACTAGTATGCAATATATATTT
Organism: Cnidoscolus chayamansa; assembly: GCA_948266635.1. Taxonomy (NCBI): domain Eukaryota; kingdom Viridiplantae; phylum Streptophyta; class Magnoliopsida; order Malpighiales; family Euphorbiaceae; genus Cnidoscolus; species Cnidoscolus chayamansa. The sequence goes on along the minus strand of CAOGCB011955063.1, from coordinate 17,240 downwards.
TCACCTCTTACATTCAATCTCCATTGAATGTAACACTTTGTGTCCAAGTCTAATCATTATTAAAATCTAAGATAATTAGAATCAATATTCTAATTTAGTCCCACGAGTCTTATCCATGTTAGGGTTGTACTCCAGCCATATATTTTTTTTTTCCGAATTCGACACAACATGATCTCTATTTTATTTGGGACTGATGAATCCTATATTGATCACCCTCAATTTCTTCAAGTATTATCAATATACCTAATCTCTCATCTATGAACACCTCATAGTAAAGCATTAAGACTTTAAGTTAGAGTATAACTTATATACTTAAGGCATCCTTAGTGATCTCAAGTCAAAGGATAATTCACAACTGTTATAATGTGAGTCTTTCATGTCAAGATGAATATCTTAATGTCGAGTGTTCGATGAATTTATTCTCCAAACAAGTAAACATATGTTAAATCTAAGCATCACCATGCTTACAGCTTGTGAAAACTACTACTTACCTAGTCTAGGAGTATAATATGTGCCAATATGTCTTAACCTAGTCTAAGAGTATAATATGTGCCAATATGTCTGCATCGATGATGTTTAGTCTTATCAATACTATGACCAATGATGGTTTAGGCATAAACATAATTACATGTAATAAGAATCTCACATCATGAACACTTTATGATTTCCTCTACACTGTGTTATCCAATGCCATGAACTTTATTATCAGTTTAAGATATAATATTAAACATTCAAATTGAATCAGATGCACCAATAATAAAGAATATAATAATAATACTATCATGAATCATGTTCAACAAAATATCCCTATTACATCAAGGCTTTAGGGCATATACTCTAATAATCTCTCGCTTACACTAGATCCAATCACCCTTGTACTTAAGTCTTACATTATATTCATGGTAATCAAACTTATTCTAGGGTAGAGCCTTAGTGAGAGGGTCTGTCACATTATGCTCCTTAGGGACATTGCTATTACATCTTTTCTCTTAATTATCTATTGGATGAGATTATTTCGCCTAAATACTTTTTTGGATCACTGATGAGACCACAGTTCCTTTACTTGTGTAATGGCTCCATTGTTATGACAATATAATGGTATTGGATCAATAATGCTAGGTACCACTTCAAGTGCATTAATGAACTTCTTGATCCAAATGACTTCCTTAGTTGACTTAAAAGTTGTTATGTACTTTGCCTCAGTGGTAGAATCCACAGTTGTCTCCTAATTGGAACTCTTCTAGATAACTGCTCCATCATCGAATATGAACACATAGCCTAACTAGGATTTGTAATCATCCTTGTTAGACTAAAAGTTGACATCACTATACCCACTTACTTGTAAATCTCCATCTTCATATGTTAAGAATATATCCTTAGTTCTTCTCTAATACTTAAGGATGTTCTTAATTGCAATCCAATATTCCTTTTCATAATTGGATTGGAAACTACTCATGACACTGAGAGTATACAACCCATTAGGTCATGTACATAACTTAACATAACATAACATAACATACATGATGGATCCAATAGCAAATGCATATGAGACCTTATTCATGTGTTGCCTTTCCTTATGTTTCCTAAGACATATAAACTTAGAAAGGTGTTCCCCCTGAACCACATGAATCATTCCTTTCTTAGAAAGGTCTATGCTAAACCTCTTTAGCATCTTATCTATGTATATGGATTGCAAAAGGCCAAGCAATCTATTAGATCTATCTCTATAGATCATAATTCCTATAATGTAGGTTGTCTCTCCTAAGTCTTTCACAAAAAAATGTCTTATTAGCCATAACTTGATGAACTGTAGGATGAATATATCATCTATAAGCAATATGTCATACATATACAACATTAGGAACACAATACTACTCCCACTAACTTTCATGTACACACACCACTCATTTGCATTCTATGAGAAACCAAACTCTTTCATTATCTCATCAAAATGAATGTTTTAGCTCCTCGATGGTTGCTTCAATCCATAGATTGATCTCTAAAGCTTGCATACCTTGTTGTCATTTGCATATATGAAGCCCTTTAGTTTCATCATGTAGACTTCCTCAACTAGATTCCCATTATGGAATGTTGTCTTCACATCCATTTTCCGGATCTCACAACCATAATGAGCGGTAATAGCAAGTAGAATCCTAATGGATTTAAGCACAACCATTGGCGAGAAAGTTTCATCAAAGTCAACACTTTGTCTTTGACAATACCCTTTCATGACAAGTTATGCTTTATAGGTAATCATATTACCTTCTATGTTAGTCTTCTTCTTGAAGATCTAGCATCAAATGAGTTTTATCCCTTCAGGCGGATCAACCAAGGACCATATTTTGTTCTGATACATGGAATCCATATCGAATTTCATAGCTTTGAGCCATAGCTCTGATTTTGAACTCTTTATAACCTCCTTATAGCTCGTGGTCTCATTATCATCTACTAATGTTATGTCCTTCATGTCACACATGAGAAATTGATAAATTTTAAGAGCATAATGCACTCTAGTAGGACGTTTAGGAGCTTGTGTGATAGTTGATTATAACTATTTTTCAGTTGGAGGAATGGTAGGCTTAATATCTATAAGCTAAGAATCAATTGGTTGGTTTATTTGTGGTTCTTGAATTTTCCCAAGTTCAATTCTATTCCCTCTATCTTCTTTTAGAAGAAACTATTTCTCCAAGAAGGTAAGATGCTTTGAAACAAAAGCCTTTTAGTTCTAAAGCGTGGTAGAAGTAAAATCCAATAGACTTTCAAGGATATCCCACAAATAGTTATTTGTTAGACTTAGCATCCAATTTACCTACCAATCCTCTTAACATATGTCGGGCATCCTCATACATGCATGTGTAAAAGTATTAGTTTCCTCTTACACCATATCTTATATGAAATGGAATCAATTGATTTGAAGGGTACTCTTTTTATAATATAAATAGATATCTCCAACGTGTATCTATTTATCATAAAAATAGATATCTCCAATGTGTAACCTCAAAATAATTTAGGAAGGTCTATTAGCCTCGTCATAGATCAAACCATGTCCAACAAAGTTTGATTTTCCCTTCTCTAAAACTCCATTATGCTATGGACTATACGTGTAACACCCAACACTTTTTCAACATTGAATTCTAAATTTCAAATCAGAATATCATGAAATATTTAAAAATTAGGCTGGAATAGAGAATAGGTTTCAAAATGAAAATTTAAAAGAGTTTGAGGATTAAAATAAAAATTTTAAATTTAAAAGAGGAAAAACATAAAGGATTTAAATTTAAATTGGAAGCATTTGAGGGTAAAAAGTGAATCAAACCTAGGGTTGATTTCAAGTTCAATGAACTGAACCCTCTCACTATAAAAGGATAGAGTTTCAGCTAGAAAAGGGTTTTGAGGAAACTCATAATTCTCTCAAAATTCTTTCTCTTGCATTTAGGACACCAACAAGCTAAGCTTAAATTAAAGAAAGGAAATTGTAGAAGTAAAGCATAGAAATCTTCACTATAGTGGTTGGATTCTTCAAAGGAGGGAATGAATCACATTAGAGGAGAAGGAAGCTAAGTGGTAGAACCATTGGGGAGCAAGAACATCAGTGTGACTTTGAAAAATCAAGTTCCATCCATACTGATCATCTTCAGACATGTTAGTAATATCGATTTTTAACTTGTTTGGGGGGTGATGGGAAGTAGTTTTGAGTACATGCATGCATGATTGGGGGTGTTCTTGACAATCAGGTTTCAAGTTCTGATTTCCTTGATAGTAGAACAATGTATGTTGTTTTGATGAAATGATGATGGTAATGGGATGATTGATGTTAATAAACACTTAAAATGTTATTGTATGTGATGTTGGCTACCATCTAAGTGTAATATGTAGTAAGGATATGAAAGTTGAAGGTTTTGAGGTTCTTGAAGTTTAAAGTTATTGTGATTGATGTTATTTGATGAATATGATTTGTTTTTTTATATGTATTGATGTGTTTAAGATCGAAATGATGTTGAAATAGGTTTGAGAATGTATATTTGATGTTAGAGCTGAGTTTAACAGGTTTTGGAAGCTTGATATATGTAAGAACTAGTTTTGACATTCTGGGAAAAACCTAGTTTCTGGTACTTGGAACAATAATTTCGGTCACTAAAAACTAAGCTTTTAAAATCGAACCATAATAGGTAGCCAATGATGCTACCAAGGTATTTCATGGTTCGAAAAAGTTATAATAGGATGGTTAAAGGATGTCACCAAGGCATCATTTGATGAAGGTCGACGAATTATAGTTCGGTAGTCTAGGGATGAATCTTGTCATCACTCGACTAGGGATATAACTCGGTGAATGAATAAGAAAAATAAGTCATCACTTAGTAATAGATTATAGTTCAATACTAAGGGATAATAGTTTGGTATCACTCAGTTACGTAAGGGAAATGACTTAAATAGCTGAATGATTCATCCTAAATCACTAGGATTCGAATCAAAATACCAATCCCGGATAATAATTTATGTTTATGTTAAGTATGAGTCAATGTTATGCTATGTGGGGGTTAATGGGACTACTTTAAAGTATTATTTATAGACTTAAGTAGTCTCTCATCCTTGTTCATCAAACAGGATCGGACCAAGGAAGCCAGGGACAACTTTGACAAGGCGAGGCATCATCTTCAAGTCTAAACTAGGTGAGTGGATGTGACCAAAATTTTTGATGATACCAAATGATAAATTGAATGTTTGAAGCAGGCACATGCATCATAATGCTTATGTTACTAATTAGATGCACGATATATGTTACATTGCATTGATTACATGTTTATGTGAAAGGTGATATTGGGTGACCCATGATCCCAAATGTTAATGTTTATGATCCACAAAAAATATCACTAGGAATGTCCCTCAGAATATGTTTATGTAAGTCTGTTTGGCATGTCCCTCCAGATGTACTATGGACTATCCCTCAAAAGTAGCAAAGAATGCTTTTGGGACCTTCCATGGGATAAGCATGTTATGTTATGTATATAGTAAGTCCAAGATGGCCGAAAGGAGCTTATTGGCACGTATTTGAAATGTGGTAGTTACCGGAAGATGGTTCGCCAACTTGAACTACTAGGGATCTTGGTGACAGTATTACCTAAGATGAAATGTTTGAAGGTGTTGCATTACATGGGCACGAAATATATTTTATAATGTATGCTTTTATGTATCTGCTCACTAAGCTATTTCGATAGCTTATCCATTTTATGTCCTTCCATCCTATCCCCGATTCCCATCCTGTTTTTGACAAGTATGCAGAACGTACTGAAAAACACTAAGTAGATTGGATGTGTCACTGATGTATTTATGTAATTTGCCCCTAGGATGTTTAAAAGTATAATGTTTAATGTTATGTAAATAAGTATGTTTTACATTCTCATGTATGATTTGGTTGATGAAAATTTTCTTGGATTTTGGTATATATGTTAATGTTTATTACGATGACATGTGTAGGTATATGTATGACACCTATATTAGGAATTTAATTATTCCTTATGTTATGTTATACCTAAATCCACATATTGCATAAGATTTATTGTGTTAAATGTTATAATGATTTAATGTTAATATTAAATGTAAATGCAACTAAAAAGTAATGTAACGAAACAAAATGTAATGCCATGTAATGTTTACGGCTTGTTAGGAATTCAATCACCTTCGGATGGTCAGAATTCTAACATTCGTAACAGTTTTGCAAAGCAGACTATTACAGACTTGGTATTAAAGCTTGGTTCTAAAGAACATACCCAGAAATGCATGTAAAATGTTTATAGAATGTCATGAGGTAAACATCATAAGGTGTACACGTCCATTAGGGAGTCAATGTTAAATTTCATGGTTATGATGATGAATATGCTAAGTATACGATCACGTGAATACTATGCATATGAATGAATGTTTATGTGAAATGTTATGCGAGTTCATGTGGTGACATGTGAACTAAATGTTATGTTAACGGTATGTTATATTTTGTCTTCTTAACATAAGCTACTATGAGTGGATCAAGAAAGTTAGCTCATTTATCAAGAGTTCTTCTTGAACATGAGGGATTAGAGGATCTCCTTAAAGCCTCCACAGCAAGGCGCAGAGCAAGAAGGAGCTCATAAGGAGATACATCAAAGGAATCATGAAGGTCCTTTAATGTCAAAAATAAGGAGTAAATTACACAGATTGTCCCTGAACTTTGAGGGTTGTAATAGTATGGTCCTTAAATTTCAAAATGTAACATAAAACCCCTTTAACTTTGAATTTGTGCACACTAAAATCCACATTACCTTCAACCGCCAGTTTCCCAATAACAAGATGACGTGGCTTGTCCAGGTGAAAGTGACTTATCTACTATCTCTCCTCTCTCATGCCACATCTTTTCTCTCTCTTTTCTCTTCTCTTTCCTCATCACCTGCGACTTACAAGTTTCCTCATATCTCTCTCCTCTCTTATCTCTTCTAAAATCCAGTGACCCACTTCCATCTTTCTTAAAAAAAGTGCAATTGTGAATTGAGTGACCCGCTTTCATTCTTCTTAAAAAAATTGCAACTGTGAATCTAATGACTTACTTCCATCCTTCTTAAAAAGATCTGACTGTAAATCGAGTGACCCACTTCCATCCTCCTTTATCTCTCCCAAAGCTTAATACTGTGTGATTACGAGTTTCCATTTATTTGCATTTGTCTTTAGTTGAAGGAAAGGGACCACAAAAAATGAAGAAATCAGTGCAAAATGGGTATTTAAAGTTTCAAATTTCAAAAGAAGTAGACATTTTTTTGAGTTGAAGGGGACCACAAAGTAGCTTCCACAAAAAACTATAATGGCTGCAATAGTGTTTCTGGTAAGGAAAAAAAATGCAATATTTGTTTTATTCATATTTTTTTAATATGTTGTGAAACATGTTGATAAATTTAGGATTTTGGCATGAACGGTTAGATTTTGGCTTATTGACATGCAAATTTATTTTTCTTGGAAATTTCATAAATATTGATTATTGTTGAATTTCTATCATATTTAGGTAACTTATAAACATATTGATTGTTAGATAAGGTTAATATTTTGATATTTAGTTAAAGGTAATGAGAATTTCAGTGTGCACGAATTTAAAGTTAAAGGAGTTTTATGTTACATTTTGAAGTTTAAGGACCATACTATTACAACCCTCAAAGTTCAGGGACAATCTGTGTAATTTACCCTTTAGTAAATTGTTACATACACATTACTTTTCTTATCTATATAGTATACATATTAATAATGATTATATCATATTTAGATAACTAAAAAACACACATCTTATAAGTTGAATATTTATGCAAGTTCAAGTAACAGGAAATTATTTAGTATTGCATTACACCATAGTGGTTCTTTATGTGAGATGGGCTATTATGATGGACAAGTTTGGAATGTTCCTAAGTTAGAAAAGGACAGAATTTCACTGATAGAGATTGATAAAATGTGTTAATTTTACAATTAAAGGGGTGTTTGTGATATTTTTGGAAGGAGTACGATAAAGAGTATTATATGGGTTTAAATCCGTTGGAAAATGACATTCAAGTGCTTAAAATGTATACAAAAGCTGAAATGGCAGGGACTGTTGATGTATATGTCCATCACATGAGTAATCATTATTTGGAAAAAAATATTTATGGTAGAAGAAAAGGCAAAAAGTACGGTTGTACTAGAATTGATTGAAGATGAGCCACATGTTTCACATATAAGAGCGAAAAAATAAAAATATGAAGGGCGAAACAAAACAAAATGAGGAAGGTTTTAGAAGTACAAGGGTAGGGAATCAAGTAATGTTATTATAGACTTCTAGTCATAATGGTAGTTCTCTAATAAATGAAGATGATAATGATGCCATTGGTGAAAACGATGATTTCCATATGCAAAGAACATTTCAAGGATTAGGATCACTAAATTTTGAGGGAGGGAATCAGAGCACCAACAATTTTGATTTTGATTTTGATTTCTGTGTTAGGGATGATCAAGTGCATGTAGGGAAATGGTGGCACAAATAAGGGGATTGGAGCATCAAGATAATCATCATGTAGATACACAAACAGGAGGTTGTGAACATGATGAATATGAAAATATAGGGGAGCAAACAAGAGGGTTAGAGAATGAAGATTTTAGCCATGATGTTTTTGAAACTACCACAAGAAATTAAAATGGAAATATAGATGAGTTGAATGATGAAGATTACAACGTGAAAGTTAGTGATGAAGATGTGAAATTTGTATTTGATGAGATGAGAGATAATGTAAATAGGGGCAGACCAAAGGGAAGTAGGCAAAATGTTTGTAACAAAGGTATGGATGCTAATATGAATATACATATAAGTGATGGGGAATCAAATTATGCATCATCTGATGTTTTATTGACATATTCTAATTCTGACAAGAGGGTGGTTTTAGGTTTCTTAATTTCAATGCTGAGAGAGATGTGAAAGATCATACTTTTCAAGTTGGCACGCTATTTAAAAATAAATAAGAATTCAAGGATGCATGCGAAACCTATGGTATTAAACATAGGTTTCAAATTCACTTCCCACAGAATGACCGCACACGGGTGCTTGCAAAATATTATAAATCATGTGGATAGAAGATTTATGCAAGTAAAAGAAATCTCAAAGACCCATTGGATCCTACTATGCAGATTAAGAGTGGTACATTCACACATTCTTGTGGTAAAGTTTTTAACAACTTTCATGTGACATCTAAATGGTTGGCACAAAGATATTTAGACACTTTTAGGATGGATCTAGATTGGAGTTTGATTGGTTTGATTCAAAGAGTTAAGGAGGATTGGAGTTTTTTTATTATTAATAGGATGAAAACTTATAGGGCCAGACAATGGGCAGTGATCAATATTCATGGGGATCATAAAGAGCAATTTGAAAAACTGTATGACTATAAGGAAAGAGATTCTCAGGACCAATTCGGGGACTACATTTGAGTTTTTTTTTTCTAACAGAAGGGCTTTTGAAAGACTTTACATTTGTTTGAGGCCACCAAAAATGCATTTAATGCTAGCTACAGGAATATGATTTATTTAGATGGATGCTGGCTTAAAAGCACATATGGTGGCCAACTATTATTAGTAGTTGCAATTGATCCTAATGATTGCATATTTCCAATTGCATATGCAGTTGTTAGAACAGAAAATGGACAGACAAGGAAATAGTTCCTTGAGCGTCTAAAAGAGGATTTGCAAATGCATAATAGTCACGGTTGGACCTATATGTCAGACAAACATAATGTATTTAAATTAATTTACTTATTTGAGTTGTTAATTTTCACAATATATTAAATTATATTTATTATTTTTTATGTTTTATCTTTTTGTTGTAATATTGGTATACTGTATGGATGAATTGCAGGGCTTAGTTGGAGCTATGGAGGACTTTTCCCCTAACTCAGAGCATAGATTTTGTGTTAGACATTTATACAACAACTTTAGGGCAAAATTTAAATGTAAGGAATTGAAGGATTTATTATGGAATATTGCTAGGTCTTCATACACAACAAAATTAAATTTGTAGTTAGAAAAAATTTCTAAAAAAAATATGGAATCAAGAGAATTGATTAATGAGAGGCCATGTGAGCATTGGAGTAGAGCTTGTTTTAGAACTGAAGCATTATGTGACATACTCACAAATAATCTTTGTGAATGTTTCAAAATGTATATACTTGATGCTAGGGATAAGCCAATAATTACCATGTTAGAACTTGTTAGAACCAAATTGATGAAGAGGCTCTTTAGAAAAAAAAAAGGAGATGAGCAAATTTAATGGGATTTGTGTCCAAAAATACAAAAAAAAAAAGTTGAATGAAATGAAAGATGTAGCATGCATGTTTCAACCTCAATTTTCAGGGGGTTATAATTTTTAAGTGTTTGGATGTGGTGTATAATTTGTGGTTAACCTTGCAAGTAGAACATGAGTTGTAGGAGATGTGATATAAATGGTATCCCTTATCCACATGCATGCTCAGTAATTTATGGCAATAATGAGCAACCTGAGCAATACGTGTATGAATGATATAGAATTCCTATATATGTGAATGTTTATAATTTTTACATAAACCCAATAAATAGTGAAGAGTTATGGCCCAAAGCTAGCACAAGAAATAAACTTCTACCTCTAGAACTTTTAAAGAAAAAGAAAGGAAGAAAGAAAAAGGCAAGGTGCAAAGATGCATATTAAATTGAAAATGCAAGGTCTAAAGAAAAAATGTCAAGAAAATGGACTATTGCAATGACTTGTAGTGTTTGTGGGTAGCTAGGGCACAACAAAAGGTTTCATCAAAGTATTTAGACCATCTCAAACAAGGTATTTTCTTAAGTTTTAAATGAAGAATATTGTGTTTGTTTACATTAATAAGTTAAAAAATGTTCTTGCAAGGCAAATGAAGTAAGGGTTCATCATCTTCTAATCCATTTGTACAAAATACTCCAGCATCTCATGGAGGATCTAGAAATGTAACAACAGTTAGATGGATGATGGATGTAAGTTTTATATAAGATAACTAAAATTATTTTGTATAATTTTTTTATTATGATAATGAAACATATTTGGAAATAAATAAATTTGTATATAAGGTACAAATCAAACTATAACAAGTCCAACAATACCAACAACGATTACAACATCTACTGTGAGACAATCAGAAATGGTGTGTCTATAATATATATTTGGAATGTATATTGATTTATTATCTATTAAGTATGTGAAAGTTTTTTTTTTTATTTCTTATTAAGTTGGTATTATTGGCAAGATACATAAGAGTCTTTTGCATATCAAAGAAGATCAACAAGAAGGAAATTTGTGCAATAATTTCAAGCTTGACTTTGAAGATATTTTATTTTGTTATTTTGAAAATGAGATTATGGGATATAATTTGGGTAAATTACACAGATTATACCTGAACTTTGAGGGTTGTAACAGTATGGTCCTTAAACTTCAAAATGTAATATAAAAATTCATTAACTTTGAATTTAGTAATACTAAAATCCTCGTTACCTGCAATCGCCAATTTTCCATTAACAAGATGACTTGGCTTGTCCATGTGGGAAGTGACGCATCTATTCTCTATCCTCTCTCAACACACCAGCAAGCATTGCGTGCATCCAATCCATCTTCTCGTTCCTCTCCTCTCCTCTCCTTTCTTCGGTTCTTCTTCTCTAACCTCATTCCTCCCAAAAATCACAAACCAGACCAGAACATCAAATCCATTTCGCGATGATCAATCAATGTCACCACCTCGTCGTCAATAATCTGTGGACTACGTCTCACCTCATCAAACAAGTTGCCGCCTCTTTCTCCGCTAATCTCTTCACCTTTCTCCTCCTCTTTTCCTTTCATTCCCATTTATCATGGTTCTTGCCGTTTCCAGACTTTGATTCTTTTTAAGAAGCAATTCATTATTCTTCCTTAATTTTTCTGCTTCATTTTTCTGATCCTTGAGTAATCCTAATTTAACTTTGAGAGATTTATTTTCATTCTGAATTTCAGTAAGAATGTCTAATTCTAACTTTAATGTTTCATTTTCTAGCTTTAGGTGATTGCATTTTTTCTTATAGATTTTGTATTCATTGTAGACTCTAGCAAATGTAATTTTTAATTTATCTATATTTGTGGAGTCTGAATTGTGTACCTCATGGTCTGATTTGTCTATCATTTATGAATGTTCCTCCAGTGCCATTTTACAAGTTTCTGCACCTTCATCTTCATTCTCTGATGAACTGGTGTCTAAAGTAGTCCATACTGAAACCATGGCTTTCTTTCCTTTTTCTTCTTAAACTCTTCTTTTTCTTAGTCTAGGACAGTTTGACCTTATATGTCATGGCCTATTACATTCGTAGCATACTGCTTCCTTTGATTCCTTCTGAGCAGGAGGAGTTATATCCTCTTTTGAGGTGAATTTCTTTGCAAACTTTTTATATCCTCTTCCTCCTTTCTTGAATGCTCTCTTGAATCTTCTAGCTAGCATATCCATTTCTTCATCATCACTGGAGCAACTTGAAAATTCAGATTGTTCAGACTTTAAAGCAATAGTTTTGAATTTCTCTTCTATTGCACTGTCTACCTTCAATGATATGTTCTTCTTGACCTTTTCCTTCTCTGTACAGTTTTTCTTGAACATCATCTCATAAGCTATTAGTGATCCAATAGGCTCATCATATGTGAACCTTGAGAAGTCCTTGGTGTCAAATATCACAGTGGTTTTGGCTTCCTAAGATTTTGGCAATGATCTCAGTATCTTCTTCATAAGCTCGTCTTCATCAAATCTTTTTCCTAGAGCTTTTAAGACATTTACCAAATCAGTAAATATTGTACTCATATCTATCACAACCTCTCCAGGTTTCATTTGGAACAATTCATAATCTTTTAGCAGCATGTTAGCCTTTGATTCCTTAACTTGACTTGTGCCTTCATGAGTGACCTCCAGCTTATCCCATATTTCTTTAGCTGTTTCACATCCAGAAACTATGTTATACTCATTTAAATCTAATGCACAATGTAAAATATTTATAACTTTGGCATTTTTTGAAATTCTTCTCCAATCATTGTTAGTATATTCAACTTTTGTTTTAATGACAGGGTCTCTTCCTTCTACTGTTTTCATTGGAATAAAAAGGCCATTTTGTATGATTCTCCAAGCTTCTATATCTACAGATTGAATAAAATTTCTCATTCTAGTTTTCCAAAGGAATAGTTTGAACCATTAAAATATGGTGGTCTAGTGATAGAGTGTCCTTCTACTAAAGAGTAGGAACTCCAGCTTGGTTTGATGTACTAGCCATTTTTGGGATCTTCTTAAGGTTGTTAGACCTTGAGCAATAAGATTAGGCTCTGATACCAATTTGTTGTCCCAAGGTTGAGTGACCAAGAGGGAGTGAATTGGTCACTTTTTTACTTTTCTTGAATTTCTAAATTATTGCTTTAAACTTTTGTCTAAGTTATGACTAAGTACTTTCAATAAGAGTTTTATACTGATTTAAGTGAACTATTTTAATTACTTATGATAACTGTAGGTAAATTTAGCTTAGCTAATTTCTGAATATAGAAGGGTTACTGTTCACAGAGAACTAATAATGTCAGAAAACAAATTTAGCTTAGTTAATTTTTAGTCTGTTGAAGAAATACTGTTCACGTTACTGTTTATGGTAGATTTCCTAATTTCAGTTTAGTAACTCTTAGATTTTAATGGTACTCTTTCAAGTTTCAACAATACTCAAATAATCAATGAAAATGAATTTAATAATCAATAAATCAATAAAGAATAAGGTTGATAAAATTCTAACACAAGTTTTATAGTGGTTCGGCTAAAACCAACCTACGTCCACTCTTCAAAAGCTTCTTCTTGAGAATTCCACTATCTATCTCTTTCTTCAGGTAAGAGATGAAACGTTTAAAGTTCTTCCAAGCTTTTCAGGTACTTAGACAACCTCTTCCAAGCTTCACAGGATCTAGGAAACCTCTTACAAGTTTGAATACCCCTCAAACTTCTTTTAGCTTCAAGGTGCTAAACTATCTCTTTCAAGTGATGTACTCTCACTTGAATACAATTAATATAAAACTCAAAATTCTCACGAATAAATTCTCTCTTTCAACAATTAAAATTGATTGCTATTAAGAAGAGAGAGGATATGCCAATGAAGCTCACAATGAATGCTTCAGAAAATGAATGAAAAATATGCTCAGAAAATTGCTCAATAATATCGTGCATTTATTAGCCAAAACTTAGAGTAAATGCTGGTATTTATAGGTGAAAAATTCTTCTTATGTTTCTAGCACTAGAGGACAACAAAATGGTTAGTTTTCTAGCCATTGGAGTCTGGCAGACTGTTGTGCAGACTGTGCAGCCGTACTGTGTCAAGCTTCTGTTAGGCTTTCCTCAAAATTAGCTTAGCTAAAAATGTTAACTCCAAAAGTATCTTAGCTAATTTCAAAATTAACTTAGCTAAAAATGTTTTGACTTTAAAAGTAGTTTGGCTAATTTTTAGAGCAGTAGGTTATTTTCAAATTTTGGTTGGCTAATTTCATTTCTAATACTTTCAACAGAAAAGTGTAGCTGCAGAATTAGTTTGGCTACTCTCATTTTTCACATGTGTATTAAAAATATTTTTTTCAGAATTAGATAGAGTTAAGATTAGATATCTAATTCCAACTCATTTTAACTTGAGATTTTCTTTGTCTAAAACATATTTTGAGCATAAGAAAAATATTTTAATGCATGAGAGATCATTGATATAGTTCTCAATTCTCTTACATTTTTTCAGCCTATGTCTTCATCTTTTCTTCATGATGTATCTCCTTTCCATGCTCTTTTCATTTCTTCATTATTTTGTTCTTCTTTCATTCTTTGATCTGAAATTCTTGAATCATTTTTTAGCACAATTCATTAAGTTTTGTTATAATCAAAATAGGTTTTCTCCTTATGAGGTCAACAATATTAAGGATTTTGTTTTGACTCTTATAATTACATATATGTATCTCTAAGATTATAAATATATTAATTAGATTACTATGATTTATTTTCTAAGAAAATTAAATCTATGCATAAGGGTAATATTTCAAGTGTTGAAACAATAAAATAAAGAGTTGATTATTATGGGCCAAATTGCATGCATTTAGACTTTATTGCTTTCTTTAGTTTGCATTCTAGAATGAATGTATGGATGGCATGATAGTCTAGTTATGGACTTAGACAATATGATTGTTTCATACATAATGAGTTGTAAATTATTTTTGGTAAATAGGGCCATCGTATCCTACCTCTCTTTTATTCTCATTGTAATTCTTTTCTCATGTTACTCCTCTCAACTGTAACTTGAGGTTTTCTATTAGGAAAATATGCAATTAGATTGCATAGGAAATAGGATAGGAAAAGGGAGTAGAGGAGAATGGCGAGTTGAAAAGGAGGACGTTGCAAAGGAGATGCAACACAGGTGGGCCCATTGCAAGGAGTTGCAAGCCGAAGAGAGGATTATCAAGAATAGATTAGGCTAGAATATAAAGTAGTTTATATTTTAGGTTGTAAACTCATGTCTGCTCTCAGGTTAGACCTAATGGTTTCCTTCATTGCTTGACAAAACCAATGTTAAGTAGTCCATAACTAGACCATGATTTTATATATGTATGATGTATGAATATACCATGCGTGTAGTAGTGTACGCTAACCATGAATGATAAGACTATCAATAATAATAAAACCCTTCTTGATTAATATTAAGACAATTCAACTTTTCGTTACCATAGTTTAAACTTGAGTTCAATTTCGGATGGGTCATGTTGGGCAAACCTAAGTCCGTCGAAATTGAATATGTTCAAATTGTGACTAATGGATTCATCTTAAACTGGGTCCAATGAGAGTTTGGACAAATCCAAGATTGTTGAAACCAGAAGAAAGGTTGGGAATATATATATGAGATATAGATTTATCAAGAGTTGATATCCCAATGATTCAGTAGTTACATATGATACAATTGATATGAGATACCTACTGTTTAAATTAAAGGAAAGCTAATTGGGCAAATCTAAGGCCTAGACTTTAACAAGGATACATACTGACCCACTAGGAAAGCCTAGCCCAATTGGCTTTCTCGGACCAAATAGTGAGGGCTATTGGTTCGTAATAAAATAGTAGAAGTTTAATATATGTATGACTTTAGACTTAAGTTAATGCATCATCATGTTCATAATCTAAGATGCTATCTCTTACATGTAGATCATCATGACCATTTTACTTATAAATTTGCGAAGCATACTTGACAACATGATCACTGGCTGTAATAACATGGACTAGTGTTACAATTTGAGGATTATCCTCATATATTATTATCTAGTCTGTATGATGGTTGGACTATTCCACTATTTCACCATAAGAAAACTAATGGTGGAATTGTTTGAGAAATAAGGTTACACTGTTCGATATGAGATATCAGTAATGTTATTACATTGCAAAATTCCAAGTGGAATATTCAGGAAAATGAGCACAGCAAATATTGAAAAGCATAAGATTTTGGAAGGCACATGCAGAGTCTCTTAATAAAGAAAATCATGTAGATGCTACATCTTCAGATGCGTATGTCATAAAAATCAATGCTTATACTTCTATTGAAAGCCACTTATGGGTACTAGATACCAGTTGTGGTTTGCACCTTTATTCCTATCTAAAGGGATAGAGGAATAGTAGGAAAGTAAATAAAGGCCACTATAAGAAAAGTGAAAAACAATAATGAAATTTACCAAGAAAATTATAGAAAAAATTATTGGTAAAAGACATTACCAACGGTTTACCAATCATTTAAAGTACCGATATTTAAATTACCGACTATTTACCGATAATGTCATAGCTATATTTTTATTTTTTTTGTATTGGGCAACATGGACTGATGAGTGGCAGATGAAGTAAGAGTTGTTGCATCGACTGTAAGGAAATATATTCTGAATTTACCTTCAGCATTAACATTGAAACTTAATCATGTTATTATGTCTAACTCTATTTAAGAACATAATCTCAGTATCCTGTCTAATAAAACAAAAATAATCGATCTCCATTGATAGGAATAAGGATTATTCAGTATATCTTGAGAAGATATTTTATTTCTTGGCAAATAATATTAATGAAATTTATGTTCTCGAAAATAGAAATGAAATCCTTGATAAATACTAAGAGGCTCAAAAGAGATAACCCAAAGACTAAGAGGCTCAAGAGAGATAACCCAAAGTTTTTATATCTTGGCATCGTCACTTATAACATCCGTTAGTTAATTGTAAATCTTTTATAACTATACATTTATTTTATTTAGAGATATTTTAATTTATAATATTTATAGTATTTATAGAAATTTTAATAATTAATCAATTTTTAAATAATTTATTATTTAATTGAATATATCAACACAATATCAAAAATAAAAAATTATTTAAATATTTAATAGTTTTATTTACATAATTAGAGTAAATTAACTAATTTTAAAATATAAATTTTCTGTAATAATTAAAAGTACTATATTAATTGTTATTTTTAAAATAAAAAATATAATATAATTTTAAATATTGATATATTTATTCAGTTTTTTGTAGGAGTAAAATATCTTTATAAATAACTCTGAGTAATTTATTTATATTATTTATTATTTTTATATAAAATATAAAATTATAAATTATTTTTTAATATTTATATCAAATAAAATATTATTCAATTTATTTTAGACTTTTT
>CAOGCB011954528.1:0-11825 GCA_948266635.1 Cnidoscolus chayamansa | reverse complement strand
TTGATACCCCGATAATTTGTGCAGCTTTGAATGTCTCCTTTATTCTTATATATCGGTATCAAAGTACTCTTTCTCCAATCATTTGGCATCTTACGTCCTTTCAATATAGCATTAAAGAGTTTGGTTAACCAGGCAACTCCTAGATAGAAAAAAAAAATAAAGGGCAGCAGATAAGCAATGGGAGAAGAGAGGAAGAGAAAGGAAAAGAGAGAAAGAAAAGGAAGAAGAGAGAAAGAAGAAGAAGAAGAAGAAGAGGAAGAAGAAGAAAAGGAAGAAGAAGAAAGGCATAAATAAGGTTAGTTATATGTAGTTTTACTAGTTGTAAAGTTTTACATTAGATTTTGATGATATTAGGTTTGAGAATTTAATTAATCCTAGAATCTGAAAAGGAACTTATGTAGATTAAAACATGATTTTTGGACTTAAATCAAAGTGACAAAGATGATAGAAGTGAGAAAAAATGGTTGAAGTGGTGAAAACTGGAATTAGGTCTAGGTGAATAGTAAACTCGTGCTAAGGTTATGGTTAACCAAATGAAGTCCAAAACTTATAAATGATATATTGATAGAAAGCTTAGAATGTAAGCTACAAATTTATATAGCATCATTTTATGAAAATAGATCATTTGATGTATGAAAAAGTAGGAAGAATAGATAAAGGTCAAACTATCGGGTTCTGTAATTTTATAGTACATGGTAGTAGATGTTATGAATGATTTGGAAGTCTTAATGGTTAGATAAAATTATAAAATTTGGTATGAAACTAGTTTGGGAAGTTAGCTACAAGTTTCATGTTTGGAACTTTGGCTAAAACAGAACTTAAATGGGTCAAACGATAAGACAAAGGAAAGGTGATATTGTAATTCTGCAGGAAATTGCAAAAATGAGAATGGTAAGTTTGGTATCCAAATGGATTCCAAATGACTTGAAATTTTGAGTGGACCTTTTCTAATATGGAATAGAACTTCATTTAAAATTTGGGAGCAAAATTACTTGAATAGATGGAGAAATGAATTGGAAATACTAAATATTAGTAAAGAGATGTACTTTATTGAGTATTGAACTTAAGTTGGGTAGAAAGTGGCTCAAATGAGTTTGATATGAGCATA
Organism: Cnidoscolus chayamansa; assembly: GCA_948266635.1. Lineage (NCBI taxonomy): Eukaryota > Viridiplantae > Streptophyta > Magnoliopsida > Malpighiales > Euphorbiaceae > Cnidoscolus > Cnidoscolus chayamansa. The sequence goes on along the minus strand of CAOGCB011954528.1, from coordinate 10,717 downwards.
AACTTTAAGAGAACCTTGAATGGTAAGTGATTATAAGTTGTACAAAGTTTTAGAGCATTAGAGTTGAAAAAGTGAGGTTTCTGCCTCTGGAAAGAGGAAGTCGCGACCAAGACTTTTTGAAGTCGCGGGCGCGAAAGTGGACCAAAACCAGACAGTAGCTTCTGGATTGAGGTCACGAGCGCAACAAGGGAAGTTGCGAGCACGAAATGGTCCAAAAATCAGACAGAAACTTATTTTCCAAAGTCGCGAGCGCGACATGGGAAACTCGCGGGCGCGAAAAGGGTCTGATTTCATACATAAACTTTTATGCCAAAGTCGCGAGGGCGACTTGAGATTTTGCAAGCGCGAATTAGACCCTTCGTGAGACAGTATGTTTGAAGAAGTATTCGCGAGCGCAACTTGAGGACTCTCGAGCGCGACTTGCTTCTGTTAAAGAGAAATTTTGGGAAAAATATAAGACTGAGAACAAGTTTTGGAAATGTATGGGTAGACTTTTATTCATAGTATTTATTTATGCTTTTGAATGAAAATACTATAGATGTTGATAAGAAATGTGATGTTAAATAGGTACTCGGAACGATAATATATCGGAAGATCAAGCTAGAAGGGATAAAAGAAAAACAAAAAAAGGTAAGTTATGGAGTCATTATGCAATCATGTGCACGATGACAATGTGTTTAAATATTGTTATTTGATATGGTTGGGAATTCTTAAATATTGTTGTTTGAAAACATGGTAAGCCAAGTAAGTTATGAGGATCATCGTGCAACCGTGTGCATGATGACATTATATGTAATGTGTATTTTTACATGATTTTTCTCTTTTGTCATTGATTTGAAAACCTAGGGAGTAAATTGAAATGTAATTTGGAAGCCATCAGTGAAATTGATAAAGAAGTGGATTTTTACATAAATATGTGGATTTTAAATGTTAAGTATTATGTGTTTTGTTTGTGAAAAAGTAATGTGTTTGAGAATGATGAAATGTGATTGTATTGATTGAGTATTGAATCTTATGTGGTTGATATATTGTTTTAGAAATATGATTATGAAAATGAAATTGAGTTGATAAGATATGATATGCTTATGCATATGATTATGGAAACATGAGATAGGTTGTGCATATAATGGCATCAGATTCATACAGCATAACATGCATGACATGATGGGTGGATCACAAGAAGACACGTAGAGATGGAGAGGTGACATGTGATATAAAAAAAAGGGAAGACCCATAGAGATGGAGTGGTGACCCATGATAAAAAAAAAAAGGAAAACCCGTAGAGATATAGTGGTGACACGTGATAAAAAAATAATGTGTGTGAATGATATTGAGAATTTATTATGGTGCACATCAAATGATGAAATATGATTATTGGAGGAAAGAAGAACGGTGAATGCATAGCATGCACTGCAATCATATGATGAGTTAAGACATTATATATTAATACATAAATCATTCATATTAGTGTTTGATGATGGTAAACCAAAGTGTTTGCATTATTGATATTTGATGATTCATGTTAAGGATCATTGGTTGATGATATGCTTGTTTATTAATTATACAATAGATGCTATGTGAGTGTGTGTATAACTTACTGGGTTTATACTCAGCGTTTATCCTTGATATAAACACAGGTGAAAGCAACAAGAAAAAGCAAGGTGACCAGTGAACCTGCTTGTAAAGGATTATAGAGGTACTTAGTTATAATTGGAAATGTATCCCAAGACTTTTGTATTTGATACAATTGTAAATTGTAACTATCACTATAGGAAAGAGGCAATATTATATAAATCTTGTAATTATGCTACATGAATTATAATTCTGAGAAAAGTTTCGTAATAATGTTTTACAATTTGGTTTTATGAAATGATTATGTTTTAATGATTTAGAAATGTAAAAAATTTCTACAGAATTTTTATAGGGCAATGATCCAAAATTATCCCTCACAGGGTGATTGGTGATTTTTCGAGGTGGAAGTGGAAAATCATTAGTCATTCTATGGTAGGTCATGGGTAGATGTGACATGAAATGCTTGTGCAATCATTAATTCAATTACATTAAGTTTTTTTATCATCAAAAGTAAGTCTTCTCTTTATGGGGTCAATAATATATTCCATCATTGCACTAAAAGAAATATGAATGAAAATTACCTCAAAATTGGACTCTCATTTGTTCTATGCATGTGCTCCTTCTTTTCTATGTGTGTGCGTTCTTTCTCTTTTCTTGCATCAATCCTAGTCTAACTAGGATTTCCGAAAATCTGCTTTCATGCACGTCACGTATCTCATACGTAAATGATCTATTTTCATATTCAAAAAGTTCCAAATAAATGTTCAAAAGTTACATGACATTTAAAAATTGAAATCTGAATTTTTTTTTTTGAAAATCGTTTGCTTATAGGAAATAGATTTGGAAAATAGTCCTAGTCTAACTAGCATTGCAGAATTTACAGCAACTTACAATTTCTTTTAGTTTTTGGATCTATACCGAAAATCTCATGTAAATAAAACTTCTAAAACTCACATCTAGATTTTTATGTTCATCCTATCAACCTGAAAATAAATCTAACACATAAAACATGGAATATCATCTAATGATTCATAAGGTGGTTGAATTCATACATACATATTTTTTTAATGGTTTATGTGATAACTATAGCTCTGATACCACTTATTGGGACAAATCCTAGGTCTATCATTGTATACCAATGGAATAAATCTATCATAAGATTTTATGGATCAATTTATCACGCAAATCATTCATAAATATAAAGGGAGTGTATTGAAACTTACATGTTTTGGTTGATCTCCTGCTTTCTTTAGCTTTTCCTTTCGTACTTGGTTGTAGCAAACTGCAGTAATTCTGTTGAGATCACCTCCAACGTTGATCTACACGAGGAATACAAGCCTACAACATCCACATATTGCAACTAACAAGCGCTACTCATCTCCTTATACTAGTGGGAGGCGGCAGCCACAAAGAGGAAGATGAAGTTGACATAAGCAGCTAGGATTTTGAGTTTGGTGTGTGAAGTTTTTCTTTCATAGGTGGCCAACCACTACATCATGTATTTATAGATTGGTTGGGTTAACTAGTAAATTAGGCTTGGGCCTTTTAATCTCATGAAAAGAATCCAATTAAAGTATTTAACTAAAAATGCTCAATTGTTAGGCCCTTTAAGCTTATACTTAAGTCAAACGTGTTTGGACGCTCTTTCTCTCTTTAAATAGTATCATTGACATCTTATGTTTAAAGCCTAATGATATTTCATCACTTTCACTTGTTATTTTTACCCAGGTTTATATTTCTTCTAATATGTGTGACTCATTAGACTTCTAGTCAACCATTTCAGTAGATATATTTAAATCATATAAATATTTGTAGTATTTATATAAATTTTAATAACTAATAAATTTATTTAATAATTTATTATTTAATTACATACATGACACTTGACAAAAACTATCTAAATATTTGATCAGTCTCCGATTATAGAATTTGAGCAAACCTAACCAACTTTAAAATACATTTTTTTGCAATATAATATATTAATATTTATATAATTATTAATATAATATTAGATAATTATTTAAATTAAATATTATTACATTTAATTTTTATTTTAATATATATTTACTATTTTAAATCATTAGCATTATATATAGAGTTGTGCACGATTCTTGGAGATTCCAAACTAAATCGAAAAATTCATATTGAATCGTACCAATATCGAAAAAGAATCGAACTATACAAAATCAATTTTTATTTAACAGTTCGGTTCTAGTTCTGATTCTCTATCAAGAACCAACCAAAGTTGTACTGAAACCAATTAAGAACTATATTAAAGAACTGATTTTCTATGTAAGATTTCTTTATTGATTCTTATATATATTATAGTTTTAATATATTTTATTGTTATTATTATTATATATACTGAGTTAAATAATATTTTGAATAATTTAATATAAAAATATTTTTAAAAATTAATTTATATAATTATAATTATTAATAAAAAATTTATTATATGATTTATATTTGTAATATGGATCATATTATATTAGTCATTCGAATACTACATGATTCTATATATAACTAGAATTTTATATTTTATTTTATATAGTGTTATATGTATATCATATTTACAGATAATTTAAATACTAAAGAATTACATATATCATTATGTTTATATATTTTATCTCGCAAGTGATATATTATTAATATTTTAATTACTATATATCATTATGATTTTATATTTTATTACATATAATGTTATATGTATATTGTATATATTGATAATTTAAATATTGTAGGATTACATATATTATTAGGATTTATATTTTATCCCATAAAGTGTTTTATGTATATTATATTTTAATTATATTGATATTTTAATTATTATAGGAATAATTATATCATTAAGATTATATATTTTTATCATATGTGGTGTTTTATATATATAATATCTTATTGATAATTCAAATACATGTATCATTAGAATTCTACATTTTATGCCATGTAACATTCTATATTTTATCTTAAATATAATTATGTTACCCTAATCATACTTAAACTCTATAAGCATTGTATAAAAAATTCAAATAGTTTATAATCAAATACATCATTTTTATTTTCTTAGTATTCAAGTAAACTAATATTTTTACCTCTTCTTTTATAGATCATTACACGTCATATTCGGAAAAAAAAAAACATAAACGATATCAATTCAAAAGAGTGTGTATAATAATTTTTTAATTGTTGATAAATATTATTTTTTGTATTATTTTTTTTGAAATTAAATATATAATCATATTTGTATTTGTATCCCTCATTTTTGTATTTATATTTGATGTAAATTTTATATTTCAAGTAACTTGGACTTGAAAAAATCGAAATAAAAGATAATTTTTAAAAATGAAAAGATCTACCAAAATAATTGTATAATATTATACTAACTTATTCTATCTAAAATTTGTTCTATTATATTGATTTATTATAGTTAAACTCTATTATATTGTATCATTTTATTAATATTTCTAATATTAATGCATATAAAAATAATAATATTAATATTATTTACATTAAAATAATAAGTCTCACATTAAAATATAAAATGAATATCAAAACATTTATAATATTATATAATACTTTTATTTAAAATATATAATACTAAATAAATAATATAATATTAAAATCCTTACTATTATATTTATCAAAGATAATAATTTAAAAATATAATATTTTAATGAAAAATAATATAATTTTATTTGAAAAAACAAATTTTGAAATAATTTTGTTTGAAATATAGATTTTCAAAATATTATTTATACTAAATTATTAATAAATTATTATTTAAATTTAATTATAAATATATATATATATATATATATATATATATATATATAATAAATTATAAAATATTGTTATATAATAAATATATTAATATAAGTATAATTAATTTAATTATATAATCATGTATATATTATATATAAACTGATTTATATACTAATTTATATTTCCTTTATATATATTATTTCTATTTAAAATAAATATAAAATGATTAATTATAATATTAAAATTTTCATTACTATATATCCTTTACAAATAACAATTAAAAATAATATAATTTATTAAAAAATAAAAATTAAAGTAATATTTTTTAAAATTATTCTATTAAAATATTAAAATTGTTATAAAATATGATGAAAAAGAAATATGCAATGTAAAGAGAATAAGAAATAGATGAAAATTGAGAGAATATTTTTTCTTCAATTAAGTGCACTAATATTTGCATGAGACCTCCATAAAAATATTTATAATACTCCCCTTGAAAGTCCATAAATATTATGTCTCGTTAAAATCTTATTGGAAAAACCGTGTCAGATAAAGAAATCCAGTAAAATAATTCATAGTACACAATATTGTATAATACATTCAAGTTGCCTCATTAAAAACTTTTATCAAAGAAAACCAAGTGGAAAAAATTTTAACTAAGTGAAAAAGAGCACAACATGTATTTTACTCCCCCTTATACCAACATCACTTAATATCTCTAAATCGACGCATGCCAATTTTGTATATTAATTTCTCAAAAGTTACAGTTGTCAATATTTTAGTGAATAAATCTGCTAGATTTTCACTTGAATAATTGAACATCTATATCACTGCTCTTCTGAAGATCATGAGTACAAACAAATTTCGGTGAAATATGCTTCGTCCTATCTCCTTTGATGTATCCTCCTTTTAATTGAGATATGCATGCTGCATTATCTTCATACAATATTGTTGAAACATTCTCCTTTACAGCCAAACTACATATATTCTGAATATGTTGGATCAATAATCTCAGCTAGACACACTCTCGACTCGCCTCGTGTATTGCAGTTATTTCTGCATGATTTGAAGATGTAGCCGCTAGAGTTTGTTTCGTAGAACGCCATGATATAGTTCTGCCTCCGCATGTGAATAAGTAACTCATTTGAGAACGAGTTTTATGTGGATCAGATAAATATCTTGCATCTGCATAACCAATTAATTGTGATCCACATTCATTTGAATAAAGCAACCACATATCAATTGTTCCTCAGAGATAATGAAATATATGTTTAACTCCAATCCAATGTCTTCTTGTTGGAGAATAACTAAATCTTGCTAATAAGCTGACAGCAAATGCTATATCTGGACGTGTGTTATTAGCAAGAAACATTAATGCTCCTAAAGCACTAAGATACGGTACTTCAGGACCAAGAAGTTCTTCATCCTTTTTTCGAGGACAGAAAGGGTCTTTATTTACACCTAATGATCTTACAACCATTGGGGTACTTAATAGATGTACTTTATCTATATAAAATCGCTTTAGCACTTTTTCTGTATAAGTTGATTGATGAAGGAAAATTCCATCTTTTAAATGTTCAATAAGCAAGCCGAGACAAAACTTTGTTTTCCCAAGATCTTTCATTTCAAATTTTTTTTTCAAACAATTTGCTTCCTTTTGAAACTCTTCAGGAGTTTCAATAATATTTAAATCACCATACACAACAATTATAACAAATTCTGATCCAGATCTTTTAACAAAAACACATGGTTAAATTGGATCATTTTTATAACATTTCTTTAATAAATATTCACTAAGACATTTATACCACATACGTCCAGATTGTTTTAATCCATATAAAAATTTTTGCAATTGTATTGAGCAATTTTCTCGAGAAATTTTACATACTTCAAGCATTTTAAATTCTTCTGGGATTTTCATATAGATTTCACTATCAAGTGAACCATATAAATAAGTTGTAACAAAATCCATTAAATGCATCTTCAAGCTTTTTATATACTGCCAAATTGATAAGATATCTAAATATAATTACATCTACCACAAGAGAATATGCCTCTTCATAATCAATTATAGGTCTTTGCAAAAAACTTTGTGCTACAAGTCGTGCTTTATATCTTATGATTTCATTTTTCTTATTTCTTTTTCGTAAAAATACCCATTTGTATCCTAATGGCTTTACACCTTTAGGTGTTTGGACTACAGGTCCAAAAATCTTACGTTTTGAAAGTGAATTTAATTTTGCTTGAATTGTGTCTTTCCATTTTGGCCAATCATCTATGTGTTTATATTCTTCAACTGATCTAGGATCAGGATCCTCATTTTGTTTTATGATATCAATAGCCACATTATAAGCAAATGTATTATCGATAACAATATCTTTTGGGTTCCATTTTTCACCAACAGAGACATAATTGGTTGAGATCTCTTCATTTTCAATATTTTCAAGTACCTAAACCTCTTCTAGGGTATTACGATTAGTTATGTTTTCAATATCTTTATGAATACCAAACTCCATAATATGGCCTTCTTGATTATTTGCTCCTTTCTTTTTTCTAGGATTTTTATCTTTTGAACCAATCGGTCTACCCCACTTCAGGCGTAGTTTACTATTATTTGCACTATTAAGTTGTCTTATAGGGACATCAATTTGAATTGCAACATTTTCAGCTGGTATATGCGATTTAGTGACTCTTTTTGTGTCAGTAAATGTATCTAGCAGTTGATTTGTAATTTTCTACAAATGAATTATCTTTTGAACTTCTAGTTCACACTGCTTTGTTTGAGGATCTAGATGATATAATGATAATTCATTCCTTACAATTTCTTTTTCCAGCTTTTTATTCTCTCTCCCTAGTGTTGGAAAATTTGTTTCATTAAAATGACAATCAGCAAATCGTGTTGTAAATAGATCTTCAGTCAATGGTTCAAGATATTTAATTATAGATGGAGATTCATACCCAACATAAATTCCTAATCTTCTTTAGGGACCCATCTTTGTGCGTTCTAGTGGACAATTGGAACATATATTGCACATCCAAAATTATAAGATGGGAAATATTTGGTTCATGACCAAATGCCAATTGTAATGGAGAGAACTTATGATAACTTGTTGGCCTAATGCGAATAAGTGATGTTGCATGTAAAATAGCATGTCCCCACATGGAAATGGGAAGTTTTATTCTCACGAGTAATGGTCTAGCAATTAACTGGAGGCGTTTAATAAATGATTCTGCTAAACCATTTTGTGTATGAACATGTGCAATAGGCCTTTCAACAATTATTCCAATTGACATACAATAATTATTGAAAGCCTAAGACATAAATTCACAAGCATTATCAAGACGAATTGTCTTGATTGTGTAATTTGGAAACTGTGCTCTTAATCGAGTTATATGAGCAAGTAATCTCACAAACATCAGGTTACGAGTTGATAATAAACACACATGTGACCATCTTAAAGATGTATCTATCAAAACCATATAATATTTAAATGGTCCACATGGTGGATGAATGGGCCCACATATATCACCTTGTATACCTTCCAAAAATATTGGGGATTCATTCCCTATTTTAGCTAATGATGGCTTAATGATCAACTGACCTTGACAACAAACAGCGCATGAAAAATCCTTAAATTGAAGAATCTTCTAGTTCTTCAAAGGATACCCGTATGAATTTTCAATAATTTTTCGCATCATAATTGATCTAAAATGGCCTAGACGATCATGTCAAATAATAAAATTATTTGAGTCATTAAACTTCTAGTTTACTACAGCTGTCACGAGGGAATCGTCTACCCGTTCGATGCCATCCCCTTACGGGATGGGAAGGTTGGGAGTCGCCGCTCTGGTTTTGAGGAAAACTAGAGAAAACCGTTGTGCGCCCTAGGATAAGACACTGGTGAATGTTGAGAGATCTTAGGTTCGAGGTTCTTTGTACATGTGAGGAAGGTGTTAGGCATCCCACTTCGTCCCTAGTGGGCAGGCATCTCATTAGTCATACATTTTGTGATCACACTGCCAATAACGATCTTTGGATTCAAATGTCGATCCTCCCTCATTTAGTCATAGGATTTTTTGATATTCCCACAAATGAGGAAATGACTAATTCAAGAATGAATAATCCTTTCCTCAATGGAGAAAGGGCCTTTGGAGCCATCTACATTTTAAAAACTTTTGAAATCTATTTTGAAAGGGGTGAATCTACCAAGTAAAAGAATTTTCTTATCTTTTTGAAAGGTTGATCAAAGTTTTCTTTGAAAGCCAAGTTAAAATTTGTAAAAATGATGTTTTATGATGTTAATGCTCGATAGTATAACTTACCTAGCGACTTCTGAGAGATTCTTTCAAGTTGAGAGGCTCTACATAGAAGATGGCCACGTGAGTTCTGGCTTGGTGAACTCTCTTTTCTTGCTTAGTTGAGTTTTTCTTGTAGCTTTTTCTTCGGACCTCGCTCTTCTTCCTCAGCATCTACTGTCTTGTCGGATCAAGTGAGAAACCAAAGCGTCCTTCCTAGAAATTTCCTTGAAGAAGAATTTTAAAAGTGCACCCTCAAGTTTTTTTTTTTTTAAGGTTTCTGCTATCATTTTCTTTTCCTTGAGCCAAGAGTCTCTTTTTTTCTCTAAAGAGGAAGCCCTCTTTTTTTTTTCCTTTTGAGAAGAAGTCTTTTCTTCTCTCCTTTTTTTCAATAGTGTAGAGTGAGGTATGTTGGTAGTTATGCCCTAGGCCTTGTGATTGGACCTTAATTATATTGTCATAATTTCATTTATGGAAGTTTTTCTAAATTATTACAATGCTTGCATGTTTTATTGTAATAATTTGATATCCCTAGTTATTCATATGTATGGAAATTAATAATGAATTAAGACTAGTATAAGTTTGATTGATGATTATGAGATGATCATGTATAGGGTGATACAAATTAAACTTGTAAGTACTTATTGGAGAACAAGGTACTGGATAGACCCGCCATGAGATCACTACATGGATTAAGTGTCATAAGTAATCTCATAATAGTTATGTCATTAAGTCCTCAGACTTGAGATTATCACAGTTTCCTACATAAGAGACATCATGTTTTGACATAATCAAATGTTATCTTTAATCGAATAATCTTAAAGGTTGTGATTAAACATGATGAGAATCATGTGGAGGAAAGTGAATAATCAAGATAGAATTTGTTCCTCTCTTATGAAAGAGATATCTTATGGGCCCCTAGATAAGTTGGACTGAGAAATGCATGGTCGTGCTCAAATGAATTGATATAGTGATCAATGTCATTTGATTTTATCAGTCAACTTTGTAATCGAGAAACTTCATGTTTGGATAATATAAGTGTGACAGTGACCATGACTTATGTTCAAACTAGATATCGCATGACAAA
>CAOGCB011953633.1:0-18345 GCA_948266635.1 Cnidoscolus chayamansa | reverse complement strand
AATTATATTTAAAATTAATGCTTATATTCAGTGATTTTTTAAAATTTAAATATTTTTATTTTATCAAAAAAATATATTTTTTAAATATAGATCGGAAAACACTTCGAATTGACCAAATTAAAGTAAAAAAACTAAATCATTTGATTTGAAAAGTAACATATATATCAATTTTAATTTTAATTGAAATAAAATGTAATTAAATAATTGAATTATTAAATAAATAATAACAGATGACTACAAACAGGTGACTGTTGCCACTGAACCAAAGAAACATTATAAGCCGTTCTTGAGCCACCAACAAAATGATGATGGAAAGGAAAAACAACAATAAAAAGGATCCGAAGGAGAAAACAGTATTTGTGGGCACCCAAACACAGTCCTACACTCCAACAATCATTCCGCTTTTTGTTCCGCAGATTCCGCACCAATCACGGCAATTATTTGGCTGCTTTTTTTATAGAAAAAAAAATATATAAAGTCCAAGCCACGTCATGTAAAATCAAATGCAAATTCCACTCGGACAGCTCACATGGGTTTCAAAGCGCAACAAGTCTATGCTAGCATGTGTTATTCCCACTTAGGTTTATCTTTATGACATTGTTTTAATATATATTTTTTTATATTTTATTCATAAAGATACGTAATATACTAATTTAATAATTTTTTTAAAAATTTATTAAAATATTCTTAAATATGTTAAATTAAAATTAATATGCATGGTAAAAGAATAATGTTTGAATTTTGATAAAACTGTCAGTAATAATAAATTTAAATAAATAAGTATTATTTAAAATTTAACATACAAAATATGTTAAAATGTGCTGAAGAATTGATGGAAAGATTTAATGAATTCAAATTACAATAATTAATTATTTATTTATTTATTTATAATACAAAAAATAAAAAATTTTATGACCATACCCTATCATAATTATGATGCCGTTGGAGTAGGTCTAGATAAATAATTTCATTACAGCATAAAAGCTTAGAAGAAATTGACACATATGATTGTGTTTTAAATCAGAATCCAAATAACAAATTCTTTATAATAACTACAGCCAACCAAATCTTGACTCCCAATTTTCAAATTAAATTAAAAAAGTTTGGTTTATATTAATTGTAAATTAAATTCGTCTCCATTGATTTAATTTTAATATTACATTTAATTCAAAATAAAAGTTATAATAGTAATTAAATAAAATATAAACATAAATAATTATATGAAAAATATTATAATATAAAATAAAAAATCCCTTATAAATATAATAATTAGATTGATCAATTAAATTGTGTTGAATAAGTTATTCAGTTTAAATGAAATGAGGCATGCAAAAATTTAAAGAATTTTAATTTTAATTTGTTACTTTTTTTATTAAATTTGAATATAATTTATTTTAAATTAAATATGAATATTAATAAATAAATTTAACTTAATTTTTCAAAATAAATGAAGTTTTTATAAAATCAAATTTCGAATAATTTAAATTATAATATTAATAAATTTTAATTTAAAAATAATAATGTTTACAAAAATAACTAATCTCATTTATAATTACAATTAAAAGTAATAATTCTAACACATATCAAGAAGAGTAAACAACTATAAGAATAATCAGTTAAAAATTCACCCATTTAAGTTAATTGTGTAAAACAATTTTAATGGTATTAAATTAAAAGTTATTAATAAAATAATTGTAATTTTATTAAATTAAAATTTATGAATTGGTGTTATGGGTTTTTTTTAATTATTAAAGAATACAATGAAGGTAGCTGATAGTGATAGACTTGATAGGTTTCAACTCCAATTTCATTGAGTGATGCTAGGTCACTTTTTTAAGGATAGCAGTTGACCCACTCTTCTTTACTGCAAAGCTCACATTGCGCTCACAGGCTTAACTTAATGGTAAGTAAGTGATAGAGTTGATATAATATTTAATATTCAACTCTCGGCAGCCGTAACGTGAGAGTTTCACCTATGTGGTGAGCTTCTTGTGAGCACCGAATTAAATGCCTCCCACTTGACTATCACTAGATCATCATGATTTATCCCTCCACAATCCTGTCGGACCGGGATGTGGGAGCCCCTAAGATGAGAGTATATCATCTTTTGGTACAAAGTGGAGCTCACATTCAATATTGAGTCCCACTACTTGATCATATACTTGGCTTTATTCAATTGCATGTTCCTCTTGTTCATGATTATGGAGAAAACCAATATAATCCTATATTTAGTGTTTTAGATAAGTGTCTCTCAATATCAACCGGAAGTACATGAAAATGCAACATCAAACTTTCTGTACACTGATTTCACAGATGACTCTGATTACTACTTTCTAACCAGATAAATATAAATCAAAACATATTGGTAATATATATAAGAGCAACAGTTCATATTTATAATGAATTAAATACATTTACTAAAAATGCAAAGTGAATCGAAGGAATTTGTATATTAGTGTTTTATTATTAACAGAGTTTACAAGATATTTATAATATATGTATGTGGTAAGGATAAGAGAAGTATAAATTTAAAATACATACAATAGGAATCATAATCAGTTCGAATAACTACTCCTATGATCATGTTACAGTAGTTTCACTAATACACCCCTACAAGTTAGGTTGTAGTTCAAAAATAACTAGCTTGTATCAATGCTTTATAAACAATTGCCTTGGTTGAGCTTTAGTAAGTGAATCTGCTAATTAATTTGTTGAATGGATATGTTGAATAACTAGATGTTTTCGAGAAACTTGTTCCCTTACAAAATGAAAATCAATGGCAATAAGTTTCATCATGTTGTATAGAACAGGATTCTGACATACATAAGTTGTGCCTATATTATCATAGTAAATAATTGGAACTAACGATGATGACACTTTTAATTCAGCGAGTAGACTCTACAACCAATTTATTTTGGCCACTGCACTTGCTATAGCACGGTATTCTACTTCCGTAGAGGATCATGCTACAGTTCTCTGTTTCTTCGAGGACCAGTTAATAGGTGAGGAACTAAGAAATGCAATGTAACCCGAAGTAGATGTAAGATCTTCTGGATCCCCAGCCTAATCGGCATCCATGTAAACATAGAGTTGAGAGGAAGTATATCGTGATAGAGATCAGGAGATATCCAACATTCAGGAGCTCGACAAAGCCAATGATCCTTTACAAGGAATCGGAGGTCCTATGACACGATCACGGACCAAGCAGATGGAAGAGGCTTTGCAAGGTTGATTATGGAATTTCAAGAGCAAAAGGTGATTCAATACAACTCTAACACAAGTCTTAAACCCATGAATATTATATATCAAAGTGGGGACAAAGTGGGAGACATCAGTATTAGACCGACAATGTCAAACAAGAGAAGGCTAGTTTGATTATGGAATTTCAAGAGAAAAAGGTGATTCAATACAACTCTACACAAGTCTCAAACCCATGAATATTATATATCAAAGTGGGGACGAAGTGGGAGACATCAACATTAGACCGATAATGTCAAATGAGAGAAGGCTGCTAATCATCAATCTAGGCTGTCGGCCTTCCTGCCATCTATTGCATGAAGGCTGCCATCCATCGTATAAAGGCCACCAACCTTGAAAGGAAGGCCGTTGGCCTTGTTTCCTACATCGCCGGCCTTCTTGCCAGCCTTTATTTGTTTCACATTTCTTTTATCGCTTACATTTTGTAGGTCAGCCATATATGTATTTAGGCTACCAGTCTATGTGATAAGACAATAAAATGTCTATAAATAGTTTATTTTGACAGCTGAAACTCAATTAGGATTTATTTTTATAATATTTTATTGAGAGAACTCTCTGTTCCTTTGGTTCTTGCGAATAGAGCTCCTTTCGATTTCTTCATCTAACACTTAAAAAGATCAAACTTGATAACTTAGGTTCTAATTGATAGGTTCGATTGGGGTCGGATTATGCGCTATTCTTCAATTCAATTTCAATTCTAGGGTTTGGAACCTCTATTGATCATTGGGTCTTAGATCTATATATAAGGTTCGTGTCATTTGGTATTAGAGCTCGTGGTTCATTGAATCAGATAAAATCTATCCTTGTTCATACTTTTATTTATTGGTTGCTTTCATATTCCATCTTCTCTACCTTGTCTTTCAATTCCATTGTTCAATTGGTATCAAAAGAGTTTTGATTTTTTCCAACTACATTCTTCAATCGGCTAATATATATTCAATTGCCGTTATTTTTGTTCGAAGATTTTAATTCTCCAAATTGCAAAATTCCAGGCGTGATATTTCAGTAAAACTTGGTTGTTTAGTGTTTTACAAAAAAAGAGAGCAGAAAAAATTGGTATAAAAAAAAAGAGGAAAAGAAAATTCGTATAAAAAAAAAAGAAAAGCAAATTCATAACAAAAAAAAAGGGGTTGCCGAATATTGATTGAGTTTCCGTTGATATCTTCGTTTGTTTGTTTATTCGTTTGTGTTCATTATTTTTCCCATAATGTTTGTTTATCTTCCGTTCAAAGTCCATTGGTTCATAGTTTTTATTTGTTGTTAGAATTCTGAGTTGTTATGTTGATTTATCTTAGTTGTTTACTTGAAGAAATTTCGTTCAATTAGTTCTAGAACAAGAACTTGCAAAGGAAAAGTAGAGTGGTGAGATTAATATTGAGAGAAAATCCAAATTGTGTGAAACACGAGAGAAATTTTTATCTGTGAGTGAAAACAGGTGAGGGAGTCATTTATGAGGCCTTATTTTTATATATTGTTATTACTAATGTTCTTTGTTGTAGCAACATGTATGATCACAGTTCATCTGACAAAGAAAAGGGAGTAGATGATAATAAATTGATGTTTGATGCATTGGTGAGTGAGATGAGAAAGATGATGACGGCTGAGTTAGAACAGGTCCATCAGAGGATGGATAAGATGGAGCAAAATAGGGAGCCCATAATTAACACTTCAGTGGGTCAAAGATTTGAGAGGCACCGAAGGAGGGGAGTGACATTGGAGGAGGAAGAAGATACTGAACTAGCAGAGTGTAATTTTGCGATGGGAAGAGACAATACCCAAAGGAGAGATAGTAATTTGGGCAGCATAAAGATGAAAATATCGTCTTTTCAAGGGAAGAATGACCCAGAATTATACTTAGAATGTGAGTAAAAATTTGATCATATATTTGAGTGCCATAATTACTAGGAGGACAAAAAGATTAAACTTGTAGTAGTTGAATTTACAAATTATGCGATTATATGGTGGGATCAACTGGTTCGAAACAGGAGACGATATGGGGAGAGACCTGTCTGCAGTTGGGATGAAATGAAATCTATCATACAGAAAAGGTACATTCCTACTAATTATTATAGGGATTTACATAGAAAATTGCAAAATTTGACACAGGGGTCCAGAAGTGTAGAGGATTACTACAAAGAGATGGAGATGGACATGATTAGAGCTAAAGTAGAAGAAGATGACAAAGCTACAATGGCTAAATTCATTGGTGGATTGAATAAGGAGATCACTGATATTGTTGATCTACAACATTATGTAGATATTGAGGAGTTAATGCATAAGGCGATTAAGGTTAAGAAATAGTTGAAGGAGAGGAGTACTTCAAGGTATAATTCAGCTTCAAATTCTTCCAGATATATTTCAGCTAACAACTCTTCATTGAAATCAAATGGGAAGAATAATAAACCATCACCGAAAACTAAGGAGGAAGAGAAGCCTAAGGTCCCAGCATCTCATTTGAAAGGTAACACTGAAACTAAATCTATTTCTAGATTACGTGATATTAAGTGTAACAGGTGCCAGGGATTTAAGCATATTGCATCATAGTGTCCAATCACTAAGGCGATGATTCTTTTGGAGGGTGGTGACGTGGAGAGTGTGAGTTTAGGGGATGAAGATGACATGCCTCCATTGGAAGAATGTGATGATGTGGATATGGAAGGTCCTGTTAAGGGAGAATTTCTTATTACCAGGCGGATTCTTAATACTCAACCTAAGAATAAGGATGAAGAGGTACAACAAGAGCACATTTTTCATACCTATGCCATGTGAATAACAAGGTGTGTAGTTTGATTATTGATAGTGGAAGTTGTACAAATGTTGCTAGTACGTTATTGGTCGATAAGTTGAGCCTAAAGACTGTAAAGCATGGTAAACCTTATAAATTGTAGTGGTTTAGTGATTGTGGGGAGGTAATGTGACCAAAAGGGTACTTATTTCTTTCTCTATAGGGAAATACCGAGATGAGGTATTATGTGATGTGGTACCTATGCAAGTTTGCCACATATTGTTGGGACGACCTTGGCAGTTCGACATGAAGGTCACCCATGATGGTTATCATAATCGGTATTCCTTTGTTCTGAACAAAAGACACGTGATTTTAACACCTCTCAACCCTTGGGAAGCTAGTAAGGATCAGTTAAGGGTTGCTAGAGACTTCATAGAGAGAGAGTGAAACACAAGAGTGAAAAAGAAAAGAACAATGAGATTGTGTCAGAGAGTGATAAAAATACACTTGTGAGTCATGAGAGGAAAGAATTAGAGGGAAATACGAGTGTAATTGGGGAGGCAAGTGAGATTAAAAGAACTTTGGAGGCCAAACGACACTTGTACTATTTTACAAAGATATTTATTTTTCCACTAACCATCTTAACTCTTCTTTACCTGCAGTTGTTGTTTCTCTTTTGCAGGGCTTTGCTAACTTATTTCCTAAGGAGTTTATTATCCATTTAGACCATGAGAGCTTGAGGTTTTTGAAAACTCAAGGTAAAACAAAAGGTTTGTTGTTTTATTCTTTAGAGAAATTGTGTGTTTGCATGGCATGCCAAGATCCATCGTAAGTGATAGGGATGTTAAGTTTTTAAGCCATTTTTGGCGCACTTTGTGGAACCGATTGGGAATTAAACTGTTATTTTCTACTATTGCACATCCCCAAATGGATGGTCAAACTGAAGTAGTTAATCGAACCCTTTCACAATTATTGCGTTCTGTTTTGAAAAAGAACTTAAAATAATGGGAAGATTGTTTACCTCATGTTGAATTTGCGTACAATAGGGTTGTGCATTCTACTACCTCACATTCACCATTTGAGATTATGTATAGATTTAATCTTTTGACTCCATTGGATATTTTACCTTTGCCTTCTAATGAATTTATTGATGTTGATGGAAAGAGAAAGGTAGAGTTAGAATTGCATGTCGAGGTCCGAGATAACATTGAGAAGAAGAATGAGCAGTATGCTCGACAAGCTAATAAGGGTTGTGTTAAGCTTGCTTTTCCACTTGGAGACTAGGTTTGGTTACATTTGAGGAAGGAAAGGCTTGCTACATAGTGGAGGTCCAAATTACATCCTAAGGGACACGATCCTTTTCAAGTGTTGGAGCGCATCAATGACAATGGTTACAAACTAGATTTTCCAAGTCAATACGGTAATATAAGCGCTACTTTTAATGTTTTTTTATCTTTCCTTATATGATGCAGGAGATTTGAGGATGAAACTTTTCGAGGATGGGGAGAATGATAGAGATCAAGAGACATCCTGTGATCAAGAGATATCCAGCATTCAGGAGCTCGACAAGCCAATGACCCTTTACAAGGTATCGGGGGTCCTATGACACGATCATGGACCAAGCGGATGGAAGAGGCTCTACAAGGTTTGATTATGGAACTTCAAGAGCAAGAGGTGATTCAACATAAGTATCAAGCCTATGAATATCATATATCAAAGTAGGGATGAAGCGCGAGATATCAGCATTGGATCGACAACGTCAAATAAGGGAAGGCTGCCAATCACCAATCTAGGCCGCCGGCCTTTCTGCCATCTATCGCATGAAGGCTGCTGATGTAGAACCCTATCCTATAGGAGACTGAAATGACACATACCCTAGTATGAATTCTAGATTAGTTCACAATTTCCCAATCTAAAGAACCCTAAATTGAATCACAACTAAGAACGCTTATGATAGATTGATTGAAATAACACGCACAGAAACAAGGTTCACACAATAGCGTACTAACCTTATTCATCGTGCAATAAAGAAAACCAAGTAACTCTTCTTGAAAAGAAGATGGTATGAATTTTTATTCATTCAATATTCAATAATTATTCAAAAGTCGTCTGCCAAAGGTTATAAGTGGCCCTTATATAGCCACAATACAATAACTAGGATTTTTAATAAAAAATAAAGACAAAAATCTAAACTACCCTTAATGAAAAAGGTCTTATCGTAAAAAACAGACAAAATTCATGACCGTGATTAAGAAATTCACGAGCGCGATATTGTGATAGATTTACACAAAAACTCTAGAGTCTTGGTCACGAGCGCTACCCTTTCCTTCGCGAGCACGAAAAGGCACAAGGAGAAACAGAAACTCTGGAGACTTTGTTGCAGGCGCGATCCTTTCCTTCGCGGGCGAGAAAATGCGCAAAGAGAAAAAGAAACTCTGGAGCCTTTGTCGTGTGCGCGACTCTTCCTTCACGGGCGCAACTTTGTTATTGTTGTTCACGCATGGTTGATTGGTTTTCTTCTGGATCCAATGTAGTGAGTAGAAACGAATTTTGTCCACCCTCAGTAGTGAACACACTTTCATCACTTTGTTTTTCATCTTTTATGTAGACTTGTAAGATCTCCATATATGGTTTCATGAATACATTAGAAGCTTCTTTCAACTCTTTTGCCTTCGATCTTGTAATCGGTCCTTATGTAAGTGTTAGCTCATCTGGCTTTAGGTGAGCTATGCTCGCATCAGCTGCCATCCATCGTATAAAGGCCGCTAGACTGGACTTGTTTCCTACACCGTCGACCTTCCTACTAGCCTTTATTTGTTTCACATTTCTTTTATCAGTTATGTTTTGTAGGCTGGCCAAATATGTATTTAGGCTGCCAGCCTATGTGATAGGATGATAGAATGTCTGTAAATAGCTTGTTTTGACAGCTGAAACTTAATTAGAGTTTTCTTTTATAAGATTTTGTTGATAGAACTCTCGCTTCCTTCTTAGAAATAGAACTCCCTTCGATTTCTTCATCTAACGCTTGGAGAGATCAAACTTGATAACTTAGGTTATAATTGATAGGTTCGATTGGGGTTGGTTATGTGCTATTCTTCAATTCAAAGGTTTGGAACCTCTATTAATCGTTGGGTCATAGATCTATATCTAGGGTTCGCGTCATTTCAACTAAGTAACAACCCATAATGAATCATGTATTTCAGATACTCAAACAATCTTTTAACCGCTTGTCAATGAGTAGTTGTAGGCAAATGCATGAATTGAGACAAATTATTGACTGCATAAAGGATAGATATTGTAGTTTTCCAATAGCATCTCGATATTGTTTCACATCTATTGAACTCGAACCATCATGAAATGTAAGCAATCTAGTACTTAAAAGAGTGAAAATACCATGACATTCATGCATGTTATACTTCTTGAGAAAATCAAATATATATTTTGATTAAGATAAGATGATTCCCTCATGTTTATGTAGTACATTGACACCAAGGAAGTAATGAAGTTGCCCAAGATCTTTAAGAGCAAAATGATTGGACAATGTAGTAATCACATTAGTAAGAGCTATTTGATTATTGCAATTGATAATTATATCATCAACATAAATCAAAAGATAAAGGATAACATCATTCCTATGTAGAACAAAGAGTGAGCTGTCAGATTTAGACTCATGAAACCCATATTGTGTCAGAAAATTCTTAAGAGCCAAGTACCAAGCTCTTGGAGCTTACCTCAAACCATACATTGCCTTGTTAAGCTCACAAACATGTGTTGGAAATTCTAGATTTATGAAACCCTTAGGTTGCCTAATATACACCTCATCATCAAGTGCTCCTTGTAAGAATGTGTTGTTTACATCTAATTGATGTAAAGGCCACTGACACTGTGCTGCTATTGTAAGAGCTAGATGGACTGTGGCAGGCTTAACCACTAGGCTGAAAGTGGAATGATAGTAAATTCCTAGTCATTAAGTAAAGCCTTTCATAACAAGCCGAGCTTTATACTTTTCAATCTCACCATTTGTTTTGTACTTGATCCTAAAAAGTCATTTACAATCAACAACATTATGTAAACCATCATATGGAACCAAATCCCATGTCTGATTTTGAATCAATCCATTGTATTCATCACCCATGTCTGCACACCATCGTGCATCTTTGCGAGTTTGGGTAACAATATTACGTAGGCTAGGTTTCTCAACTAAAGCAAGATAGTAAAAAAAATTAGTTTAAAAAATGTTATTTTGTGACCTAATTGTAACACGAGAACTAACAGGTGGCGAAACTACAAGTTTTGTGACAGGCTGAGATGATACATCTATTTATGTTTCAGACTCAATTTGATTCAATGAAGAAGTGGAAACAGACACACCTGGTGTTTGATTCAATTGAGTTGATTCTAAGCTTAAGGATGCCTCTGTAAACACGTTGCTTGAAGGTTGATTTGAATGACCAGACAACTCCATCACTGAGTTCATTAAAGGTGGCACATGAATAGGAGGCATAATTGGATCATTTAGAATAGGATGACTAGATGACACAGATGTTGATGAGGAAGTGGTAAGATCATGCCACGTTGGAAGAGTACAACTAGCACGAATGTCCTTAAACGTAGTTTGGTAAGGAAAATCATGCTCAAAGAATGAAACATCCTTAGAAAGATATATTTTGGAGGAAATTGGATCAAAGCATTGATGACTATGATATTGAAAAGAAAAACCCAAGTACACACATGGTCTTGATCTTGGTTCTAGTTTGTGTTTGTCATACGGTTTCAACCACAGAAAAAACATAGACACCCGCAAGTTTGAAGTTTAAAAAGAACTAGTTTTGATTGAAACAAGATTTGATATGGAGAAAAAGATGAAAGTGGAAATGTGGGAAGTCTATTAATTAGATAGATAATAGTGACACAGGCAAAGGACCATAGATAGTATGGTAGCAAAGCTTGATGTCAAAGAGTTTGAGTTATCTCAATTATATGACAATGCTTTCTTTTAACTAGAGCAATATGTTGAGGGGTATAAGGAGGGGAGAGAAAATTTTGAATACCATAATGACTAAGAAATTGTTTAAGAGTAAGAAATTCACCCCCACCATCCGAATAAACACTCAAGATTTTGGTTTGAAAGAAATTTTCTACAATGGACTTGAATATGCCAAAAACTTGAAGAACATCATTTTTATTTTTGATCGGATAAAGCCATGTATATTCGGAAACTTGATCCACAAAAATGACATAGTACTTGTTCTTATCAATAGATTCGATAGGCAATGGTCCCCAAACATCTGTGTAAATCGTTTCAAATGGCTTATGGCTTTTTAATGACATAGTTGAAAAAGGTAATCTAGTACTTGTATTGTAGGAACAAGAATTACAATAATGAAATTCATTAGAACTGGAATAAGATAAAGCAAAAGAACTCAAGATACTTTTCAAAACTCTTAAATTTGGGTGACCTAAACGATGATGCCATGAACTTAAACTTGGAGCAGATACAAGTAAATTGGCTTATGAAGAAGAATAGAGTAAACTCGATTTTGAAGTTGGCCAAACATACAAATCATCCTTGTTCACTCCGCATAGAAGAAGCACTCCCGTGCTTTGTGCCTTCACAACAAAATCAAAAGGAAAGAATTCAATAGAGGTGTTATTTTGTTGAAAAAATTGAGACATAAATATCAAATTTCTCTTAATATTTGGTACACATAAAACATTTTGTAAGAAGAAATGGTTAGTGGCAGAGGGTAGGGAAACATAACCTATATGTGTTATTGGTATACTATTACCATCACCCATAGTAATACCTTCGGTTCCAGCATAATCATGTGGTAGCATTAGATTCATCGAATTATCGGTGACATGGTGAGTTGCTCCACTATCAATAACCCATGGATTTGATTCATGATGAGCTGCATACAAAGCTTTAGTCTCAAAGTGATTGTGAGATTTAAAGTGACAAACACTAGCAATATGTCCTAACTTTCCATAAAGTTAACATTATGAAGAAGTTTGTTGCCATGTTAGAGGATGAGAGGATCACTAGATGGTGTAAAGGATGACTGTTGATGACCATACAAGGACTAGCAAGGCTGAAAAGATCTCTGATGATTTTGATTGTTCAAATGACAAGGTGGTCATTAATTGGTTTTAGAGGTAGCAGTTGATTGAGCAACCTAAATAGTAGTCAATGGATAAGGCTTTTTTGCATCTTCATGTTTAAGAAAAGCCTCATGATCTACAACTTATCATGAAGCTCTTCAAAATTGATTAAAGTGTCTTGCGTACAAATAGCAGCACTGATTTCCTTATAATCAGGTCTAAGTACGCTAAGAATTTTGGCAATCAATTCAATGTTATTGATAGGAGAACAAACGGCTGCTAATTCATTTGCCAAATTTCAAATATCTCTTAGATACTCTTCAACTGATTTTGATTTTTTTTTGAACTTTGGCTAGTAGATCACGAAGAGTAAAAATCCTTGTTTAAGATTTGTTGGCATAAGTTGTATGAAGATAATCCCAAGCTTGTTTGGCAAATGAGGCAATAACAATAGATGGCGTAATAGTGGACTCAACTAATGCTATGAGAGATTACGAATGAGATTGTCTTGATGAAACCATAGCTTGTATTCTGGGTTTAAGATATCTAAATCTGCTTGTTTGATTATTTGGGGGGGGGGGGGGGTTTCGACTGAACCATCAAGATAATTGAGTAAATCATACCCACAGAGGAGATTGAAAATCTGGGCTTTCCAGGTTGGCAAATTTGTGCTACCAGACAGTTTGATGGGTAGCTGAGGTGATAGGTTAAAAGTGATAATCTGATTATTGAGAATGATGGTTTAAGAATCATCTAAATTAAGAATAGTAAGAATTCTTATAGAAGAGGAAACAAATGGTGTCTTTTGCACCATGGTAGGGAAAAGCTAAGAATGATGAGAAGGGAGAAAAAAACCTATCAGCACGAGGCTTTGATACCATAAAGATGTAGAGTGAATTGAAGGAATTTGTATATTGGTGTTCTACTATTAACAGAGTTTACAAGATATTTATAATACATGTATGTGATAAGGATGAGAGAAGTGTAAATTTAAAATACAACAATAGGAATCCTAATTAGTTTGAATAACAACTACTCCTATGATCATGTTACAGTAGTTTCACTAATATTTTCATCCTACCATAAGATCAAGTCTCTAAGCCTATAAATACACTAAATGTATCTTGCTAACTTGTAAATATGCTGGTATAGTGCTAATATAATGCTTAAAGATGTGCTACACATACCAAGTTTTAAGTGTAGTCTTCTATCGATTTGCAAATTAACTCAAGATTCATATATTATTCTTTAATTTTGCATAACCTCTATCATCTGCAATGACCAAATGTCTAATTATTAACTATCAGTTTGCAAATTAACTCAAAATTCATATATTATTCTCCATTTTTTCATAACCTTTATTATCTACAAAGACTAAGAGTCTAAGTATTAGCTACTAGGAATTTGTAAGAGGGCATGCATAAGCTCACTCCATTCATTCATTCCACAACCACTAATCATACTCCATCTAATTGTTGTACTTAAAGATTTTCAAACTTCTTATCTTGTAAAACCTAATACAATTAATATATTGTATATGAGATTTGGATGTGCTTTTAGAACCAAGCTCAAGTACATTAGTGAATAATTATAATGAACACTGTAAAGGTGTAATTAACTAAGCTATTTATGAGGTTCTCAAAATTTGACTCAATAGAATTTGATTTGATTTGTTTCAGTCTCTAAATGAAACGACTTTGAGTTTAACTTTTATACTCATTTATTGAATAAATCAACCATGAACTTAGCAATATTGAGTTTGTTCAGGTTTGTGGCTAACCTCATTGAGCAGGCTCGTGAGATAGCTTGTTAATCAAGCTCTCAAGTGTACTTGTGAATAGTCTTATTTATAGGATTAGTATAAGTTCATTTAATAGGCTCATATACTATTTCATTTATCAAAATATTTATATTAGTCTTGTAATTTATAAATTTGTAATTTTATCTACATCGATTTTTTATTTTATTTTTCTAAAGCTAACATATTATTTAATTTTATAATTTAATAATTATAAAAAATGTTAATAAAATTATATATATATATATATATATATATATATATATATATATATATAAATGAGTATAATATTGAAACTATCTAGTTTTTAATCAAAGCTACATTGTTTGTGTGGACACGGTGATTTGTTCGGCACTCTAATAAATGCCACGAGCAGGCAGTGGGCCTGAAAGAAACCCTGAAGAAAATTTAGACTTGAACCGAACCAAAGGCTAATAACGGGCCCAAAGGTAAAACTGTCAGTCGGCACCAAGCCACGACCTGCATTGGTGCGTCTCGCCCACCTTAAATCGAGAAATGTCTCTCGGTGCCACTCCATACCGCAATATAGGGGATAGACCCCTTGGACACCACCAACTGGGCCATTCTGTTCTCATGATGGCTAATGAAGCCTAGCCACCATAGATAGAAATTTACTTTCAGTCTTAACCCTTCAAGTCTCATTAAGATTAGACCAACGATACAACAGGATGATGGCATGGCTCGTGCCATGTTCCTATTCAAAGCTTTCATGCTCACGCAAAAAAGTCCATATTCATTTTGAAATAGGTGTTGTTGGATTCAACCCTCCCTTAATCTCGGTCATTGGATCGAGACAGTCACTTCCCGCTGAGCAAAATCTCATTCAGGCCAAAGCCTTTTTTACTTTGAGGGACCCATTAAATATGGCTGAGCCGACTACTATATTTAATGCTCTGCCTATCTTTAAGCATGGGCTGTCAGATAGCTCCTTTAAAGGGAAACCGTCTAGATGAGAAAGTAAAAATCCTATAAATACCCCACTCCACACCATTGAAAAAAGGAGGAGAGCTTTTTTTTTTTAGAAAAAAACAATGAGGAACAGAAAGAAGGCAAAGAGGGAAGACCAAAACACAAACTAAGGAAGAAAGAAGGATATTCTTCTTGTAAGAGCAAAGAGATTTGTCCACTAAGGCTGTAGGAATATCTACTCTACAAAGGCTCCCAACTGGATAGGAAGACCCCTCTCCCAAGTTTTCTTGGAAGCTTCTAGCTCAAGAGATTCACTTCCAGACAGAAGATTCTCCCTTTTTTGAAACCGTTTAGGTGAGTTCTATCATCATGCATATACATCATAAATAGCATCTATGTTTCCTTCAAAGAATGATTGAGTGTTACTAGGATTTCAACTTGTGTTTAAACAAAACCCCTTTTGAGTTCATCTTTCTAAAAAAATTTGAAGTTTCCTACTTGGTGAGTTCACCCATTTTCAAAATAAATTTTAAGGATTTTAAAATGTGGGTGGTATAGCTCTTTACATCCCATTGAGAACGAAATTGTTCACCATTGAGTTTATTCCATCCTTATACATGGGAACATTGAAATATCTCATGACCAAGCAAGAAGGATCAACATATTAATCCAAGGAATGCCACTATTGGTGTGATCACAAGAAGTATGACTGAAAGAAACCTACCCTTCGGGGACAAGGTGGGGTGCCTAACACCTTTCCCATACATGCAAAGAACTCCAGACCTAAGATCTCTTGATATTCATCGATGTCTTATCCCAAGGTGTATAATGGTTTTCTCTAGTTTCTCTCAAAATAAGGGTGGTGACTCCTAATCTCTCATCCTGCGGTAGGATGGTGTCACACAGGTGGACAACCCCCTCATCATAGTTTGTTTTTATATAAATTAAGCTCAAACACGAGCTTTGTGACAAGTCCATTTTTCAAACTTAAAAAATCAATTCTATAAGTACAATAACTAATTAAGGTTTTAAGGAATCGAGCTCATATTTAGTAAATTTAATTGAACTAAGCTTGAGCTCTAGTATTAGACTTCAAGCTCAAGCATGCATAATTTTTCATGAACCAAGTTTGAGCTTTCTAAAAATCGACTTACTCGATTCAATTACACCCATAAACACTGATAATAAAAAAAGTGATGTTTACTCTATAACAAAACAATAAATATTAGACTTTCCAAGAAGTTGTATTTCATCCACAAACATATTAGAATCAATGCATATATCTATGGGGACTATACCCTATTCAAATAATCTTAGGAGTTTGATATATCTTGACAATTATGGATGATTATTTAGAGCCACATGGATATTCTTGTTGAATGATAAAATTAATGTGCATGGAATGTTACAATGCTTTATCATAATGGTGCAAAATCAATTCCCAAAATCCACAAAGAAAAGGAGAATTATATAATGCTCAAAGTTGATTTGTAAATACCAACTACATTGAGTTCTTAGAGTCAATGGAATTATTCATCAAAGAACTTCACCATACTCACCATAATACAATGTGTGGTGGAAAGAAAATAAAAGTACCTATTACAAGTTGCTAGAGACATCATGATCTAGCGAAAATTTTCAAAGTTAATTTAGGATGAATCCATATTGAATGCCACACACATCATTAATAAATTACCAAGTTCTTTATTACAATGGAAATCACCACATGAGATTTTATATTGCAACGTATTAGATTATAGTTGGATGCTTATGCTTTGAAATAAATATAAGGCTCCACAAAGATAGATTTGAAGAAAGAGCTTACAAATGCATATTTCTTAAATATGCCCTTAAATTCAAGTCTTTGATTAAAAAAAGAAGAAATTATTCCTATTGAAAGTTGTTATCTTCCATGAATTACATTTTCCTTACCAAAACTAAGATATTCACACTAAACCAATAGCTTCTTGGCCATTAATACTTTTAGATACTTTTATCCACACTACATCTACCTTATCTTTAACTTTTATTTCACCCATACCAATATAATCCCATTTAATCTTACTTCCAAGTATATCCTCCACAACTACCACATGACAATCTCATCCTTAAATACCATAGGTGCACTTAAGATACATTCTAACTCTCCACTAAAAAACATTCTAAACCAACCTCCAAAATAAAATGGATGATAACTTTGTTGCTAAAGGCCCCACTATAGTCCTAATAACATCTCCACAACCTGTAAGTATTAATTCTCATTATGTTTCTTTTATTTCTCATTCTCAATTAAGGCATTATTATTTAAGTTTTACAACCAATGTATCTACTTCCATAGAATCAATGTCAAATAACTATGCCAAAAGGAATAATAATTAGATATTTGTTATGCAGAAACAATTGAAAACTTTAAAAAGATAATTATATTTAGGTTCTAACTAATTTGTGAGGATGAAACTAGTAGTCTTTAAATGTGTTTATAGGATCAAATACAAACCTAGTGGCAACATAGGCAAGGTTAGTTGCCAAAGGTTACAACTCACTAGTTATTATTGATTGTCATGATAGTTTCTCACCATTATTGTAAGATTTTTTCATGCAATTGCTATTGCCAATAATTGGCCAATTGTTTCATGTAATTGTTATTGCTAATAATTGGCAATCTACTAATAAATATCAATAACATCTACCATCACGATCACATAAATGAGGAATTTTATATATTACCATCTAAAGGCTAGAACAAGGCATAAAAGGGCAAGTTTATTGTAACAACCCATATTTCAAACTGCCACTGGTGCTAGGAGTCCGATTACCCAAAGGTCACTAAAACCCTAGCAAGCTTAAACCTACAGATTTTCCTAGATCTCATACATCATCAAAACTTTTTAATATTCATACAAGGCATGTAAGAAAATATAAGTGTAACATTCGACACATTTTCAACGTCAGATTTTGAGTTTTCGATCGAAATATTTATGGAATATATGAAAACTGTGCCAAAATTGTCACATCTACCTATGACATGCCTCCCACAGAATGACTAATGATTTCTCTCTTTCTCTACAGAAACCATTATTCATCCTATAAGGGATAAGTTAGAATCGACACTCTGTAAAATCCTGTAGAAATTTTTTCGCATTTCTTTTCTCAATAAATATTCTCAATCTTAATCATTTAGAATATCATCCAAATAAAAATTCTTTTCATAAAACAATTCAAAATCTTATTACAAAACCTTATTACAAAACCATTATCAAAGTTTTCATATCAACATTCACGCAGCATAAGTACATTATTATTATAATATTGCCTCCACCTATATTGATAGTTACAAAATACAATTTGTTTATATTACAAATATCTTGGGATATATATATTTACTTTCAATTAAATACCTCTTCAACTTTACAATTAAGTTCCTTGATCTCCTTGCTTTCTTTTATTGTTTTCACCTACGTTTATAACAGGGATAAACGCTGAGAATGATTCTCAGTAAGCTATACATATACCACATAAAGCAATCATAATA
>CAOGCB011953537.1:0-15898 GCA_948266635.1 Cnidoscolus chayamansa | reverse complement strand
CAGGGGTGATAGAAATAAAAATATGATACTGTGCATAATAATACCGTAGCCGCCTCGTTCGTTGAGTTTAGCTTGAACGATCATGGTAGAGATGAAATGGGAGGCTTCGCGAGCTTCTTCCAGGAGCCTTTGGATCTCAGTCTGAGACGTAACTTGACGATTCTCCTCGAATTTCTTCCTGATCTCCGAGGCGGACGCGTTCAGCATCACTGAGTCCCCAGCGAAAGATTTCCGAGTTGCTCGAAGTAGAGCTCTGTAAGCGATCAATGCTTCTCCTATCACCATCTCCCCCACTCTCTTCCCCCCTGAGATTTTGGCAGGACACGGGCTTCGCTTCAAAACGCAGTATTTAAACGGCACACGAATACGACGCCGTAGAGAACCGTTTGGCTGGAGTAAAATTGCAAACTACGCCGTTTTATGGAAGTTTCTAATCTAATTAAGAAAACAAAAATAGAAGTAAACACAAAGTAATTATAATCAATTTTCACTTCTTATTAGAAAAATCTCAATTTATTAGCTAAAAGTTTAAATTTTTGGACTAAATTAAAATATCAAAATATATTTTAACTGAAAAATCATAAATGAACTTCCTTTCTCAAGTAAATAAGAAAACATAGAAAAAATAAATATTTTTCCATTTATATTTATAGATTCATTTCTTCATAATCAAGAGAGTTGCACCCACAAAACTCAACTAATTTTCGAAGAAATTATTATCTCCTTTTTCATTTATTTTTCGCAAGAGAGGGTCATAGTCAACTGTTTATCAACCAACCATAAAAAGATTAGAGCGACAAGTGTTGAGCTTCATACATGAAGTTAGTTATGGACCTAAGTCCATAGATTTAACAAAACATTTTCTTATGACAAAAACAGTAACTATATTGTGGTTCAATGAACTGCACATCAAGAAGCCATCCAAACCACGAGCAAATATAATCCCCGCAGACGTAACCAGGCAGCAATCTCACAAGGATTGGAAGTTAAAGCAGCACAAAAGCCGTCATTACTTGTGCCTATATCGAATTACTTGTGACACTTCCATGGGCCTAAAAACCTCAGCAAAGTACAGAAGTGACTGTGACAAGATCACCATTGAACTGAATAGCTATCTTAGTGAATCAACCATTCTGCAATCATGCTTCTTGCGACGACATCTGTAATGCACCTTCTGATCCAAGAATGTGTTCTCGCCAACCATCTCCATTTTAGAATCTATAGCAGGCAAAATTAAGGTACAAAACTGTAAGAATCTTCAACAAAATTCACTTATGGAAAAATGTCTAAACAGTTGAACTTTAGCTTATGTCTTAAAAATGAACCAAGAGCAGAAACATAAAGGCAGAAAACCAAAGACACTTAAGGAGTATTTACATCTGGAGAGTTTCAAAGTTCCATAGAATTTCTGAACTAGAAAATGCCCATTCCATGGGAAAAGGTAACATTATTTGAAAAGCACCAAACTTCCAACAGTTACATTTAACATGTATCAGTAATGTAGATTTAGCAACATAGAAAACTTTAAATGCTTTCACCAAATTTCATGATATTTGGAGTCTTTCAACGATAACATTCACTTATTATACAAGATCAAAAGGAGGGTGTTGTGATCCGCATTGAACTGAGGATTGTAATAGGGCATTCAAGAATTTTGACGATGATAAACATATTGACAACAAAGACATGATTTCAAACACAACGCATGCAGCAAGTTTTACTTTTTTTTTTCCCCATGTTTTTGATCAAAAAGTATTAATAGTTTTTATTTATAATATCACAAATTTAACTGGTGCCTTGTGTTCTTGCTTTTTAAGTATTGTTTTCATAAACAATGATTTTCTGACATTAGCTACAGCCATTCCCATCCTACCAATCATAAGTCACCCGTGACCCACCAGGCACCATTACTAGTGCTGCACAGTTTTCTAATCAAAACTCATTACCAAGAAAATGCAGCTGATTTTGACCTCTTCAGATTTTGTTAAAGCAAAGGCCTTTGAGCTTAGCACAAGCCCCAACATAGTACAGAGTAAAAAAGAAAGAAAGGAAGAAGAAGAAGATTCCTCCACCTTGCTAATAGGAAAATTTTATGGAAAAACAGATGGGACTCTTTGACACATCATTCTAAATAAGAATAGAGAAAATAAGCGATTATATTCACAAACAAAACAAGTATTGCCATTCATCTCCCCAAAAACAGAGCTCGTTGCTGTTTCAGGCCAGGCGTATGAAATGGTTTCAACAATCGCAATCAATAGGCAATATTTTGAAAGGTTTACTATATCTAAATCCAGGTGGAGCAACATGTAGGAATTGCTCCCTCCTTCCAGCAAATGACGTTTTGATCTCATGAATCACAGATGATGTGCAAAATTAAAATTTTTATTGCAGTTCCAGATTAACAGGTAGCGAACCATTTTCTTGCTGTAAAATACAGTTAAAAAAAGTTTTATGCCTTTTCACTTTCTTAAATCAGAAGATCCCTACGGACCTAAAATCCTGTGAAACAAAATCTCTTACAAAAGAAATCTATTGAACATATCAAATACCTACTTTACCATCGACACAGCACTAATATGTTTGTTATTGGTAAAACCCATTCACCTCTAAATTCTAATGAAGGTAGCATACAGAACCTAAATTGTCTGGAAAGCATGAATGCTCACTGCAGATAGAAGGGGAAAACGTAAACTGAGCTAAGGAAGTACCTCCTCCGAATTGATCACCCCAAAAAGGCAACCTTGCGTCTTCTTCCTCCTCATCAAGCTCATCCTCATACCCAAACTCTGCATCCCCCCTATATCCGGGCTCGCTTCCATACCCAGATTCGTTCCCTTGAGCATCGAAATTTCCGAACTGCCCAAACCCAGCACCAATACCCAAATTCTCTTTTTCCTCTCTCTCCCTTTCCCTCTCCCTCCTCGATGAATTCTTTGCTTCGCTCACATCCGACGCCCAATTGGCGTCCCCATTCACAAAAAGCTCGCCGCTAGAGTCGGTAGCCACCGCTAAAGGGAAATCCGAGCAGGTTCCATGAGCGGCAGACGCCCCAACGGAGCAACATCGTCGAGTTCCACTCCGATCGGAGCTCCTACCAGATACAGACCGAGACCCACGCCGACGACGTTTGCGAGCGATCAAGCGTAAGCTACCTCGCTTGTACGGACTTGGGCCAACACCGATCGGCTTGTCATCGTCGATGAGGGATAGCTTGGAGATGTCAATAGAATCAATTGGAAATGAAGTAGCGCGGTCAGAGAGGCAAGGGCGCTTAGTGAGGGAGTGGGAGTGGAGGCCATTAGTAGAGTAAGGCTTAGGAGAATCGGAATCTAGGGGCTGGAGGTGGAAAGGTCTCCAGGAGTGGAGCTGGAAGGCACATGAGTCAATGGAGTGGCGGGTATCGAGGGTCCTGTGAGACATGAGAAGAGGGAAGTACAAAGGTTGTATTATAGGGTTTGGTATGATGAATGAGAACAGTGGATGTCTGGATCCTCAATGAGAAAGAGAAAGACAAAAGACCAAGGAAGATGTCAAAGTTACAGGTGAGGACGCTCAAAGCAGCTGGCGCTTTGCCACGTGAGGTTTTTTTGGCAGTATTTGTTTTGAGCGAGAAGTATTTATACTATTAATAAAATATTAAATAATTACATTTTTTTTAAAATAAAAAATTAATTTTCATATATTATTATTATTATTATTTAATTTTATAATTTCAAAATCATTTTTATATTTTAAAATTAATAAATATAAAATATCTTCAATTTCTTTATATAAATATTTATAATTACAATCCTTTAATTAATTTTTACTTTAAATTATAAAACTCTCTTAGAATTTATCTATATTTAGTATTATTAATTTATTATTTTTGGTTGTTTATCACCTTTTGAAATTAATTATTTAAAAAATAAAAAAATTCTTTAATATATTTTTAAATAGATATATAATAAATAATTAATTTCGCTATTCTTCCATTTTTACCTCTCAATTGAATTTCTTATTTTTCTAAGTTTATATTTATTTGTGTTCAATATATGTGTAATCATAAAAATATCTATATATATATATATATTTTAAAATTATAATATATGCTATAATTAAATTTAAACTAATAACAAATGAAATTTTTTAATTTCCTATCAGTTATACATAAATCAAATTGATCATATATTCAGTTAATTTTTTTAGCATTTATAATAATAATAACAAAAAAAAAGAAAATCTGTATGCAAGCAGTTATTATCTGAAAAATCTTGATTGAGCGTATAAAAATGTGATAAATGGTGGTGGCATTATTTTATTGCAATATGAAAGATGTACGTGGGGAAAGACGACACTACACTGGTCGGAACGGATTTTGAAGTCATATATCTCTCAATTAAATGCTCCCAAAATATCTTTATCCACCCCAATCGTTAATGGCTATAGCATCATATATCCTCATAAAAAAAAATGGTAGTTTTTCCAATCAAACCCAGGAGGCAATTTCAACATTAATAGTGATGCTGCTTTTCATTTTGAGTCCTCATTCGGAGTTCTATTTTTTGCAGGAGCCTTGCCCTTGATTGATGGGTTGGCTTTGGCAAGTTGGTGTGCTTCTCCGCTTGGACAAGCTTTAAGGTTGGCTGTGCAATAGCGGAATCAGACTCCCCCGGTGTTAATGAAGTCTATATAATTCTCATCTTCATCTCCATTGTGCAAGATTGAATTGTTATCAGTCATCTCTGATATTTACAATTAATCTACTCCAAGTCTGAGCAGCCGTCTTCATCTCTGAACCCTTTACGTACATCTTGAACTCAAAGACGTATGAGATGGGCTTTGATGCCCCCATTAGCTTCCTAGTTGTGAGTAAGAGCTGGTAATGGTCTCATGCCCTGAAGAAGGTAAACTTAAATTGACATATTACTCGTGAACAAGAGCTAGTAATGGTCACATCAAATTGAACATCATGTAATTAAAATTAGCTGCTGTTTATCTTCCATATCTTCTTTATATATATATATATAAAGACTTTAATTAATGGAAAGAGTGTAGGAACCTTCTTATGCTGTGCTCAGGAGAAAGAGGTAAATAGAAGACAACAAAGGAAAAAAGATGATGAGATGAGATGAGACGAGAGAAGGATGTTTATGTTTTGAACGGAGGCCAAGCTTTCACATTCATACTTTCTGTCTTTACTCATTTACGTAGGACAATCCACGCAGCTTTTGTCGGCACCAGCCCAGGAAATTCTGATTCGACGGCTCACTATACTATTAATTTAATTATAATTTATTTTATGAACTACTTTTCCTATAAATTTAATCTTTTTTTTTTATTGTTTGTTTATCCTGACACTATTTATTCTCATTAATGACATCATGAAAACAACAACATTTTTACAAAAGAAAATCTTAATGAAAAGCTCATACACACGTTATCAAATCGTTGTTTCTATATATATATATATATAAACATTGGAAATATGGAAGGCTTGCTAATTTGCCACTTGTACTGTAAAGATCACTCTTTACGCCAGTAATGTGGAATCAGAAATGAATGTACCAATTAATTCAGTATAAATAGTCAAAAGAAGAAGAATACTTTATATGATCGTATTAACAACTCTGTTTCTTTGGCACTAAACCCATTATTATTAGCTTGTGACCAAAGGATGCTGAGGCTCTATTGCTTGCTACTTCTTATGCTAAATTTAGCAGTATCAGTCTTATCTGTTG
The DNA here is from genome assembly GCA_948266635.1 of Cnidoscolus chayamansa. Lineage (NCBI taxonomy): Eukaryota > Viridiplantae > Streptophyta > Magnoliopsida > Malpighiales > Euphorbiaceae > Cnidoscolus > Cnidoscolus chayamansa. Next base: position 10,175 of record CAOGCB011953537.1, on the reverse strand, counting down.
ATACTTATAGCAGGAAGGACTTCCCTCCCGGCTTTGTCTTTGGTGCTGCTACCTCTGCTTATCAGGTCAGTCCTAACTCAAATTTATTTTACTACTTCTGAAATTGAGGAATAAGATGGCTAAGGATCATGTGTGTATGGTAATGTGTACTTGCTATTCTTGAAAGGTGGAAGGAGCAGCACATGAGGATGGTAGGAGTTCCAGCATTTGGGATACCTTTTCTCATGGAGGTCAGTGTCTTGTTTAAATTAGTAGGAGTGATTTTTGCTCTAATTAACAATTTTTTTCAATTTCCAGGAGGAGATGTAGCAGTTGATGAGTATCACAAATATAAGGTTTAGTATATTGTCGATTAGTACTCAGTATGTATGTAATTTGAGTATGTTTATTTATCTTTTGCAGGAAGATGTTCATCTTATGGCTGAAACTGGATTAGAGGCCTACAGATTTTCCATCTCATGGGCTAGGCTTATCCCAAGTATGATTTCTTAAGAAGCAAGAAACAAGAATATCAGTTTCTGGTTCATTGATCGAATATTCATATACTTGGAACTTTTTTGTATGTTACCATTACTCAGATGGAAGAGGACCTGTCAATCCTAAGGGCTTACAGTATTATAACAACCTCATAAATGAACTTATGAGCCACGGTGAGAGCCACAACTTTTCTGGGTATTTTGGGATTGCTTTTTCGCTATTAGTTAGTAAAATATAAGTAATCTAATTCATATATTTTCCCCCTCTTCTTGATGATGGATCAGGCATCCAAGCACATGTTTCGTTGTACAATTACGATCATCCTCAATCACTTGAAGATGAATATGGAGGATGGCTTAGCAGAAACATTGTGTATAATATTCTCGACTGTTGTCCTCGATTACTTTTGCTATTTATGTGCTTGAAGGAACTTTCTTTGAGTCGAGGACAAGAAAGAAGATGTTGAAAATGTCTAATATGTGGATATGCAGGAGAGACTTCACAGCTTATGCAGATGTGTGCTTCAGAGAATTCGGTGATAGGGTCTCGTCTTGGTCTACTATAAATGAGCCAAATATCTTTGCAATGGCAGGTTATGACCAGGGAACAGTGCCGCCAGGAAGATGTTCTTATCCATTTGGGAACTGCTCCGTTGGCAACTCCTCCACTGAGCCATACTTGGCAGCCCATAATATGTTGTTGGCACATGCATCAACTGTAAGATTGTACAAGAATAGATACCAGGTACCATCTCATCGTCTTCTGCATTTATTTTCTTAAACATTTTTCTTATGTTCAGATCATTCATCTTCGTACAGAACAAGCAAAATGGAGTCATAGGAATCACCATCTATGCCTTTTGGCTTCTACCTGTAACCAACTCAACAGAGGATGTCACTGCTGCACAAAGAGCCAGAGACTTCTTTTTTGGTTGGTAAGTTAACAGGGAAAAAATATAAACTGAAGGATAGCTTATGCAGTTTGAAGATTGAACGGAGTTTAATAATGTTTTCCTTTTTCTTTTTCCTGAACCAATCGATTACACTTTTCTTTCCTTGTTGCAGGTTTTTAGATCCCTTGGTGTTTGGAGACTATCCTGAAGTCATGAAAAAGAATACAGGTTCAAGGCTTCCAGTCCTTACAGATCAAGAATCCAAACTGGTAAAGGGTGCATTTGACTTCATAGGAATGATACATTACACTACAGTTTACGTCAAGGATAATTCCCAAACTCTGAAACTGGAGAACAGAGATTTCGCTACAGATATGGCAGTAACTATCTGGTGTAGGTTCTACCAACCCATTACTGCACTAAATTAAGATCTTTTATGCATGCTCTGTAACTCTTAATTTTGCTAAAATAACTCATTGATTTTATTGCTTTGGCAGTCACCCAAGATGCAGATGATCCTTTCGGACTATTTCCAGTAGAGGTGAGATTATTTTACCCTTTATTGTGCTAGTATTTCATTTCTTTACTTTCCACTAACCTGTTACGCCTTACTCAGTATCCTCGAAGGCCTTGGGGTCTGCAAGGATTATTGGAGTATTTTAAGCAAGCTTACGGCAATCCCCTGGTTTACATCCACGAAAATGGTATCTTCCCTCTCGTTAACCTCATACGCACATACAAATGCACCATACTTGCTCGCTTGTAAATATTGATTGACGCAATTGTTGATTAAAGGAAAATGTTGATGTGTTGCATGGTTTGGCAGGGCAAGTGAGCCGGCGTAATTTTTCATTGGAGGACACATCAAGGGTGGAGTATCTGCATGCGTATATTGGGAGTTTGCTTGACGCAATCAGGTTTCTGAAATTGGCATCAACCTTGGCTGTTCCATTTTCATATTTCCTCATCAATCTTTTGATTTTGAAACAATTTAAAACGAGCCTTCGTATCAAGATTGATTTGTCTTTTGTGAATATATTAGAATGCTTTCACGATTTACTTTATCCCATCTAATTTCTTTTTCGTTTTCATCCTTGAAATTGCCAAGGAATGGATCAAATACAGGAGGGTACTTTGTATGGTCCTTCATAGATGTGTTCGAGTTGTTGGATGGCAGAGGATCAAGCTATGGCCTGTATTTCATAGATTTGGACGATCCAAACTTGAGAAGACTACCAAAGAAATCTGCACATTGGTACTCCCACTTCTTGAAAGGAGGCAGTGTCGGCTCAGGAGGAACTTATGAACTTGAGAAAACATTTGCCAATTCTTCCTCAGAAACACTAGTTTCAATAAGTTGAGATGTTTCTTTTAGTGTAATTTTCAGTTGAAAGGTCTTAGTATCACTGCTTACAAGCAAATAAAAAGTATAATGGTATGAACAATAATTAGTTGCTTCGCAACTTCTCTAGTTAATTGCTACGAGATCTCATGTTATCCGTCTTAAGGCAGTATATATGCGTTATCAGGTTTCTTATCTGAACCCTTTTATTGATTCTTCAGTTGCATTTAGAGCCTACCTGATGTTTCTGGTTGGTGTTCGTTAAATTTCAGTGAGTATGCAATTTAATGAATGAGACTTTAAAGAGTGTGCGAAGTTCTGTTATATGCATCCAATAAACACCTGTATTGTTGAAAGTTCAGCGAAATCCGAATTATCAGAAGGGTTAAAAAAGAAAGAAAGAGGAAAAACAACCGAAAAAAATATTCCAAAATAATGATGACACAGGTCCATCATCTCATCTTATCCCAACCAATGATTTAGAAACAACTTTACAGTTTCAGAGAGCCGTATCTGCGATAGTGCAAAGTTGATCAGATTTACAAACATGAGAAGAATATCAACTCCAGTACATAACATTGCTTCACGTTTGAGCTCCAAATAACCAAATGTTTCCGATAAATGGGATAGAATTCATTGATAAGTTTTTGCTGTCACATTCATCAACCAGATCCTAAGATGAATGCCTATGCCAAATGCCACTAGATCTGTTTCCCGGTGTGGAACTACCGGCAACCTGATGAAAAGATCCCCGACCTAGGTCCCTATCAAATGATACAAGTTGGGGATGAGGCAAATGCTCCATTTCCCATGTATGAAAATGATTAGGTAAAGGATTTTCTGTTTCTTGTAGACTCTGGCCTGATAAACTTGGAGGAATGACTAAGAAGCCACCACTATGATCGTGTTGAGGGGGTGCTGCCATTATTGTAGACAAGCCCCTTGGAACATCAAATCTCCCAACACCATGAACTATAGGGAGCAGAATGCCAGGTGAATTGCTAGAATGTTGACGATGATGGAAAGCGCGGGAAACCTGTATCCTTTCATGGGTATGAGCACTGCTTCCTAGATGTCGAGGAATAACTGAAGAGATAAATGAGTTGCCAACTGTAGGACCAGACCTATTAACAGTAGATTCAGAATCATTAGTGTTATGCATTTGATAGCTCAGAAGATGAAATATGAGCACTAACACTATGAAGAAGCACTTGTCCCACTGCTGACAAAAATAAACTGGACAAAACAAGCATTCTTTCCCTTAAATGAGGCACCATTTGTAGCATATTGTGTTAGATGTTAGAACAGACCATGCTGAAAACACCTTGAAATTGAAGACAACAACTAATCATTGAACCATTAACAAGTGACTTGTGAACTGATGGAACACGAAAGAAACCAAGTGCAAAGCTTTGAAAGGAAAGAATTATTGTTCAATTGCACAACCTGCCGTATTGAGGTTGAGGACGAAAATTTATTTCTGGTGTTCATCCAGTCATAAAATAAATAAAACAGATAACAGTTAATATTGCACACTGCTTACCCATGACCAAATGCAATTGGATGTGGAAAAGATGTGGACCTCGTCCTTGTATCTGATTCACTATTTGATGACCTGAATGTCAGCTGAACAGAAGCTGAGCCAACACCATTTATGTGGCTACCAGATATAGAGAAAGGAGGGGAATGGTGGCCCCAACTATGATATTGGATATTAATGGCAGGATTAGCCTGTGTACTGAAGATCTCCTGGTGTCCAGATGCACCACTCCAGTGATGATTGAAGTTGGAATCACTAATGCTGCTATCATTAGATCTTGATGAGTTAGGAGGAATTGGCCCAATATATGCAACATATGAATGAGATACAGATGATGCAGCAGGATGCTGTCCCTGTAAGTCATGATCTACATATGGACAAAATTCATTGTTATCCTATACTATCATTTAGGGAACCACAAAAGTTTTCATCAGAAATAACTAACAATAAGATACTTACAGATGGTTGATGGAGATTCTACTTCCCTGGAAATAAGAAAGCATTAATTTCATCAGCAAAGCAACAAGAATTTATTCCAATAGGTACTGCCTAGTGTTTTCAGATCAAGATAAGCAAAGGCCTTTGGCTTCCAACTAGCATAATCATCTTCTTTAGTTTTTGAGAACACCAGAGACCATAATCCACAAGAAACTAGAGCAATACCCAAACAGAAATGAATAATGTAAGAAAGTAATCCAAGTAATGCCACTCAATAACAAACTCAAAGGAAACATCCATGTGTAAAACTGCTTTATATGAACTTCATAATAAGTAGGTCATTTTTTTCCTGTTGCCTGAGTGCAACATGCAAGTTGTCGAGCGCAAGATGAGAGAAAACTTAGCCCCTAACGAACATGCAGGACTCAGGCCTCAATCTTTTACAAGCTAGGAGGCAGGAGCAGCTAAAATTCGAATATAAACCTATACATCCAGTTTACATAAAGTGAAGATCCATTTAAAACATTTAACAACTTCCATAACACAAGAGCAACAAATGTAACATCTTTGGAAACTGATGAACAAACCAATAGTTTCCACATGTTAAAACTATAAATAATTAAATAATTCTCCAGGTTCCAATACAAAAGGCAAAAGTGCAAGAAAAAAAAAACTTGCAGGAAGTGAGCTAGGGGAAAAATTACAATAAAAAAGAGGTTAATCTTGCTTACTCGTAGGCTGAACCAACTGGAGCCAATTCACCAAATGGACACCAGTGAACTCGATATGGCTGAAGGAGGCAATGAATAAACAATGTGAGGCAATATGGATAATAGATATCATGAAAGCCATAGGAAGTTTTGGTATGACCAGCAACTGCTTCATCAAACAAAGAAAACAGGAAAAATGCAATGTCATATCTGCATCATCTGTTTGTTTCATCTTTTGTCAGTGCATTCATTACTGAAGTATTAAGCCAATGCTTTTGATGGACCAAATTCCCTCAGATACAGTCAGACCTGGTCAAGTGCCAGTTTGAAACTAGTCAAAACCGATTTGACCAAAATTAGCTTTGAACCAAACCAGAACTGGCCAGATTTTCTTTTGTGTTTTTGTTAAAAATAAAAGGTTGGATTTAAAAACCTGAATTCAACCAGAATCAGGAGAGACTCCTTGGTCCAGGTTCGATCCCCTCAATTTGAACCACTACGACTGGCCCTGGCCCGACCAGCCCTTTGGTCAAATCTAGATATAGATCACCATATTAGGTAAAAATCCCACATTTAAAACCTCATTTGAAAAGTAAAAGAACTCATGATTCCTCCTCAAAGACAATGTGCTTCAGAGTTGAGAACTACAATAGCAAACTCCATTCCTCAAAACCTAATTTTAAAGAGAATCTAAGTTCAACTGGAGAAGTGGCAGAATATAACTCCATGTTCTGAGATGGAGTAGAAACTCCAAAGGACATTTCATGAATGCAAGATCGAATCTGAAGACCAACATGCAAATCTTTTGAATTGTCTTTAGTAAGATAAGAAATTCATTATCTAAATACTCATTACTCAGGCAGGCCAAACCAAACACTCAGAATTATTCAAAATCCATCACATTCTAGCTAAACACCAGGTTTCTACATTTTCAACCATTTATAGTAGACTTAGCATGATATTGCCTTTCAATCAGAAAACAGCATCTCCAATGCAAATTTGCTAAAACAATGTTATAATCCCAAATTAAAAGGTACAACAAAAAGGATGACCCAATGCATGAAGAATCTCACACTTGTGGACTCTGGGAGGGTTAATGTAACACCCTTACCTCTACTTTGCAAAGATGCTAATTCTGTTAAAAGGTATAAATTTAACATAATTAAGAAAGGGTGAAGATGCTTTGACCATTAACTGATTGACATAAGATTATTTATACACATAGCAAGGTAAAATTATCACTTTAATATACAGTTTATTGGATTCCCATGAATTTTACTTACCACAACCACCATCAACCAAAATTGCATTACTGCTCTAAATGAAAGTAATACCTGATGACTAACCTCATTGCATTATTGCTCTAAATGTAAGTAAATGCAAGAAATAATACACTAGAGTAGAATACTGATAGGCCCCTTGAATAGACATTGAAGGGAGAGAAATGCTTGATAAATTGCCCCCCTGCTATCATTACTCAGACAATTATGGTCAACGATGGAATTCTGATTAACTTTATGCCTATACAAGTTACTACATTAGAAAGGTTCATTTCTAAAAGCAACCCATGTTTTTCTTCTCATTGAAAGAATGTGAAGATGCACCAGGCTTTAATTAAGAATGATATATGAATATCAGTCATTCTGCCTCATAAAAAAAAAAAAAAGAAGGCACTTCAACTGCAGCTATGCACAACCATCATGAGAACATGAAACCACAGCTAAGTTCACCACATGCCCATACTAAATTTTACATGCAGAATAAATACTGGAGACAAACAAAAAGCAACTGCATTCTACCATTTCAGAATAACTTAAATCATAGAAGTCCTCATCAGGAATCCAGTCATCCATGCTCATCTCAGGTAACGTACGAGAAGAGCCATTAGCATAGAGCCATTGGCCTTTCTCAACTTTTCTGCAATTTGGGCATTGCATTGCTCCTTTCATATTAAATGCTGAACCAATGCAATCTGCATCGCACAAGAATCAAATTATAATAGTGATCAAATAGGGCACATTGTAACCTTTATCTGGGTATTAAACCAGCTCTGCAGTAAATATCATTAGTGCCTCAAGAAAGCAACTACATCACTTTCCTTCATATAGCTAGCATGACAAAGAGAAGTAAATGAAGTTATTTCTGATTTCCAGAATTGGAGAACATAATTTGAACTACATATCCAGCTAATAAGTAAAAAAAGGCAGTCTCTATTAATCTAAACTCCAATAAGTTCCAATGCCACCGAATGAGATTAGTTGAATGACTACATCTGCCTATAGTTGCAGATAAGTTCAAGGGTAGGCCCTCGTTTCAGTGCCAGATTCAAGGGAATTATTATATGCCATTGCATCCCCAAAAATTTCCATGAAGACCATTCCACGTCCAACAGTGTTCATGTTTGCATTGCATGTATGCTACAAGTGCAAGTTAGTTTTTTTCGTGGAATAAAAAAATTAAAAATAATTTAAAAAAAAAAAGGTGCAGACATTAAGAAAAGCAGCACGTTTCAATTAATTGACTGTCATTAACACCATTTTTTCTGTGTATCATATATAACATCAGCTTAAACGAAATTTGAACACAATATTCCATTTTCTTGATTCGAAAAGCCCATAACGAAGTTGCCAAATCCCGAAACAAAAGCTGCATTCAAATGCCTATCGCCAAACACTCAACAAAGCAACGCAGAATAATCAGAGTTTCAAACATAAGTAACTCCAGCTTTAAATTATTACAAAAGTTAAGGAAAATAATTTTAAAAAAAAAAAAGAAAAAAAGAAAAGAGGATACCCAGATGAAATTCATGGCCGCAATGGAGCTTAGCAGTAGATCTGCCCCCATTATCCGATACTGTATCGAGGCAAATCGAGCACGAAACCCCAGAAGAAGAAGGCTCATCCTCATCGGAAGCGTGGTGAAGATGATGATCAGGGTCACCGTCCATCAGTCGATGATGATATTTTTGACGATGAGGACCAGTAGTGGCTTTTGCTGAGCCCATCATGTCCCTCTTCCCTTTACAAACTCCACCAATAAAGCACGCACACGCACAACTAAGCGAGTTAGAAATTGCAATAAAGCGACAAATCTGAAAACTTCTTCTCTCTCTCTTCTCACCTGTTTTTCTCTCTGTGGGTGGAAATCTATCTGCCGTGTTTCTTTTTTCTTTTTTTTTTTTTTTTTTCAACTCTCGTTCCGACCTTAGTTGACCGTATTCGGATATTAAACGAAACTGGGTCGTTTTTATGGTTAAATAATAAAGGAAGAAGGATGACGATACACCTTCAATGTCTCCGTAAAAGAAGAGTTTAAATATTAGTATACATTAATATTATTATTTGGTGACACATATTTTAATATCATTAATATTTTATTCATCTCTTATTTTAAATAAATGAAGAATATTTTCATCCCCTTATTATTACTATTTTTATCTCTGACTCCCTCTCTAAAACAAGCTTTATCCTCTATTTTTCATCATCTGTGCTTCTGCTCTAAGCAGGGGAGACCATCTTCTTTCTCATTGAGCAGTGGTTATCCTCTCTACCAACGAATGAGGTGTATATGATGCCCGCACGGGCTTAGTACGGTTAGTACTCGGATGATAGAGTTGGTATCAAAGAGTCAAAGTTCAAGTCCTGGCAGCGGCAGTGTGAAAGTTTCATCCTCTGAGTGAGCTTCTTGTGCGTTCGGACCCCTGGGCCTCTCATCTAAGAGACTGCCGTATATCGTGATTTACCTCCTCTTTTATACTATCGGGCCAGAATGAGAAAGATCCTTAGAGTTGGATGTTATCAACCTTTTGGTACCAAAAGTGTATATGACATTTTTTTTAGTGTAGCAAAGCTTATAACGGTTGCGCATGATATATTATTATTTTTTAAAACTTCATACTAATATATTGATAATAAAAAAGCAAATGGGCTATGGGGGCATTGTTGAAATATAAGAAATGTTTTATAAAAACAATTTTATAAAGTATTTTGGGTGATTATTTCATGAATTTGTGACTAGTGAGTTGAGAACAGGGAGAAAGATAAAGGAAAGAGAGGGGGAGAGAGAAATCGGGAATCAATCAAGCAGAAAGTAATAGTAATAGTATCTCAATTGGCTTCTTTTATTTGCAAAATATTATGAACATGTCCCCAAAAAAAAAAAAAAAATTGTGTATCTATTTTTCAGAATAAAAATATCAATGGTACCAAAATATAGAAAATAAATAGTAATAAACTTTAAATATTTAAAATGGTTACAAACAAAGAGCAATAATATATAGGTGTATATTTTCTGTTTAATAAAGAAAAAACATATTAATCGAGAATAGTATCAAGAAAATCATTCATATCATAATATAAATATAAATAAATTTTTAAAATTACACAACTAAATTTGTTCTTTTTTTCTTCTTTTTTTTTTTTTCAAAACAAAACAAACTTCCCTACTCATTTCCCCCTTTACCCTTGGGAAGAAGTGATACTTGCCCCCCTTGAAGGGTTATACACCAGATAAATGCATACCCAAAACTCCGCCAGAAATTATGAAATACATGAATATGACATTTACAGGGTGTACCATTATTTTCATTACAACAGAGTATCTCCTGTTGCTGGTAATTGAGAAGCAGGTAAATCGTTTCAGTGTTTGATCTTAGGCTTCTTCACAATCATCACGCTGCAGTGAGCATGATGAGAGCAGTAGTCACTCACACTACCTAGAACAGCCCTGGAAATTGGAATAGAAAGGAATCGAGTTAGAAAGACAGTCTACATGAGA
>CAOGCB011951575.1:0-10555 GCA_948266635.1 Cnidoscolus chayamansa | reverse complement strand
AAGATGATGTTTGCGTTTGCAGAGAGGAATTTAATAGGTGTGGAGTCTTAAAGTTGAAGGAAATAGATGCCGTGTCGGTTTGCATATTAATAATGAGATGACGTGGCAGTAGGAGGATTAGACGCGTAAGAAGCGTATTCTCAGTAATGGGTTTGCTCGTATCTCCCGCGCTTTCATTAGTTATGGACATTGGACCGCCTCGCTGTCCATTATATATATATATATATATATATATTAATTTTTCTAAAACGCACATTATCTGTACACGTGGTATTAATACTACTCTTGAAAAGAAGTGAGGAGTTAATACAAATTTATTATAGATATTTTAAATTTTGAATTTTAAATATAAAATATATATATTTTTTAATAAATATATCTAATATTAATATGAAATAATTAAGTTAATAAATTTTTTAAATCCCACTAAAATGACTGTTAAGCTTGTTGCTTTTATTGATATTGGTCACATGAATTTCTATGTTTTCAATCATCTACATCCATTCTCCAATTTTTCTCGGTAAAAAAAAAAAATCCCTAATAGATCTCTTTTTAAGATTATTTAATGTAGTCGTGCCTTTAATTGATTGTAGTACCAATTTATGATTTTGATTTAATATATATAATTGTTAAGTTGTAGTGGTACTATCAGGGGCGGATCGGGGCCAGCCTGGATCCGGACCCGTCCACCCAAAAAAAGCTTAGTGTAAGTTTTTAGTTTTTTTTTTTTTTTTTTTTCTTCAATTCAAGACTATGTCGTTTTTAATTTTGATTTTTTTAATTTTAAACCAAAACTACATTGTTTTAGAATTTTTTTTAATTTTTTAATCAAAACGGCATCGTTTTAATTTTTATTTTTAATTTTTTTTTAACCGAAACGACGTCGTTTTAGACTTTATTTTTTGATTTTTTAAATCAAAACGGCGTCGTTTCAATGAAATATAAAGTGATTATAGTATAGGGGTGCCTCACCAAAATTACATTCCTGCGTACGCCACTGGATACTATGATATTTGAATTTTATTTTTTGGATTACTTGTACCCTTTAGTTTTAAAAGGGGAAACCCTCTGCTTAAGGGTCTTTATATTTCGGTTTGACAGTATATAAATAGTTAAATTACGGTACGCAGCATTTTATAGGTGAAAGGTCTAAAATTCAATATTCACAAAGAATTTATCCCAAAAGTAAAATTCACACGTTACGACTATCGAAATTTAAATTATATTTCTTAGTTTTACATCTGTAATTGAAATATTAAATGCACTACGTCAACACGGAAAATTGTTGTAATCTTAGTTCATAGTTGATACATATAAAGAGAATTGAAGAAGGGTTTTTTTGTAACGGGTATGAAATGTTTATCAATTCTTTTCTCCTACACAAACTACTAATGACTAGTACCATGAACTGGTCTAAATGGCGAGGTGTTGCACTCACTATGGGTAGGTAGGTACCTCTTTAACTAGAGGACTTCATTACACCTACCAAGTTTTGTTAAACACACATGCATATATATCGGTCATGAACATCAGCTCAGACCGCCACTTCGTGTTCGTTTCCGGACACCGTAGTCGAATGCCCATGGAAGATCGCTTGACTTTTAATAATCCAAAGTTAATTAAAAAATACTTTCACTAAAAATAAATTTATATGTAATTAAAAATTATTATTATTATTATTATTATATCTTAATCCATCCACCTTACGAATTTCTAAATTTTATCATAATAAAGCTTTTCCTTGTTAAAAGTATATATATATATATATATATTTTTGAGAATGTGGTTTCTACGACTTTTCCAAACCATTGTATATATAGTTATTATTCCATTCATATCTTCTATTTATTTTAATTTTAGTTTTTCTATCTAAAATTTTCTTTCCATTATTCCATTCAAGATCAATGCTGCAGTTTGTGAGAGATTGCAAGAGATTGAAGTGCTTTGCAATTTCTTGAGAAGTCTTGAATGCTGAGACCCACTTTTCGTTGATTTCTAAATCTCGTGTTGATTTGGGATTTTGTTTTGCAGCCAAGACGAAAATCAAGTATCATCCATTTGAAATTTATTTTGAAGAATTATTAATAGCTAAATATATTTTTTTTGGATTCAAATGACATGTTATCAAATTTCACACACAGAGCTAAAAGCTATTTAAATATTTAATTAAATTTAAAAAAAAAACAGGTCTACAAACAACATATAATAGAAAATACATTTACTGGATTACATATGTGAAATTTAATCTTAAAATTCAGTTATGTCCAATTGAAAAAAATTAGTGTAATAAATTTAAAATTTATAGAAATATAAAAAAAATTAAATATATATGTGTATATATAAGTTTTCCTTTTTAATTAATTTTTAAGGAACATTCTTAGTATAAACTAAGAACATCATCATCACTATTGATTTTGCTTTTGAATTTTGTAGGGTTGAGATTAGAGGATTGGAAGACTGATCTCAAACTTGATGGTTCTGAACGTTCACAAGGCCCATTATAAAAAACTATAGCATTTTGGATATCTCTTGATGCTCTTTCTTTGCTGTATCAATTGCAAAAAAATAAAATAAAAATAAAAAAGTTTTTGAAGTTTTTATAATGAATTATTTTAAATCTAATGGATTATATATTTGTAATTTAAATTGAAAGATTAAATTATTTAGCAATTTTAAAAAAAAAATTATTATTTAACTGTTGTGATTTACTGAAAATTAATTACTTATTTCTTTTATTTTTAAAAGTATATTAACTAATTAATTAAAATAATTTCACACAAAATCAATTACATAAAATTAACGAGGTGATTAAATAAATAATATTTTCAAAAATATAAAAAAAATTAATTAATACATGTATCACACTCTCTCTCTCTATATATATATAATATTTTTTTATGACAAATGAGGAAAAAATTATTATATTTTTTTCATTTTTAAAAAAATTATTATTTCAAAATCATTTAATTAAATGTATTTGTATTTTAAATAAATTTTTTATTAATTTCCTCAATAAAATTATTAAATTTTTTAAATATTTATATAGTTTAATCTAATGATTAAAATAATTATATTAATTTAATTTATATAATTTTAAATATTTATATTATTTAGTCTTTTTAACTAAAATTAAAACAAATTGATTAACAACTCATGTAATAAAAAAATAAAAAAATTTAATTTTACAAAATATATATATACATTTTAATTAAACTAATTTTTTTACTCATGTCCGTACGTTGTCATCAAATGATATGCGATTATTTGAATATGATTTGTGATTTTGCGAATCGAGTATGATCTGCGATTCAAGTATGATCAGCGATTCAAATATAATCAATAATTCGAGTATGATATTTAATTTGATTGAATTTTTATATAGTAAATCTTATAGAATTTAAATACAATTAAAATAATAGAGTCATATTTAAAATAAATTTATAGTGCATTATATAGAGTTTAAATACAATTAGGAGTAAGAGTTATATTTAAAATAAATTATAAAAAATTATATAAGATAAAATATGTAATCATAATGATATAGATAATATTATAATATTTAAATTAGTTATTAAAAAAATTAAAATTATATTAATAATAAAAAAAATATAAATAAAGGGAAGGAAATATTTCGGGAAAATCCCAATATTCCCCTTTGTGCTTTTATAAGTATTATAAATTATAGATAATTTTAAAATAAGTGAATTTTAAAAAATTCATGAAGTTTACAATAATTCTCTTAAATTTAATTTGAAGAAAATATTGGACATTGTACAATTCTTTTTTTTTTTTTTTTGATGTAACATGGCGACTGTATGAACTTTTGTGAGAATGCTTTCCTAGTCATTTTCTTATAAACCATCGTCACTAATGGACTTACCATATATATCACGAGCTCTACTTATTATATTATAATTTAAAACATTCACCTTTTTATCAAAACTAATATATTAAAAATAAATAACAGGTAAAGGTTGATACGTTATATTTTTTAAAGATTGATATGAACCTCATAATAAATCTTTCAAGATTATTGATAAAGAAATGTCATTAAACTTGTTGCTTTCCCACTTATAGCCAATAATCAACTCTGCTTTTAGTATGTAAGACCAAGTTGAAAGAAAGAAAAGAAAAAAAGGCAGCCTCATCAGGCTCCACTGCCCTCCCATATCAAAATAATTATAATTATTATAATGATCTTATTTAATGTCTGGCCAACCATAAAATTTAGTTCTGCCATTACATTATAACGTCTAAAAATATTCATTTAATAATAATGATGCATTAAATGAGTAAATTTTAGATATAATCACCATAAATGAATAAATTCCAACAAAATTAGAATCAATATTCATATCTAATAAAATTCTGAACCCAACTTGGACACTTCACGTAGAGGGAAAATGGCTAAGAGTCTTTGATTTTGTGGGTAAATTTCACGAATTTATACTTTATATTATTAAAGTATATAATTTTAATTTATAATATAAAAATATGTAGCTTGTATTCATAGAATTTCAAGGGATTTGATACCACGTGCACATTATATATATCATCTTATCAGTTTAGATAATTTTTTCAGTAAAATATTCTGAACTATTAAAAAGTTATAAAATAGCCCTAACCTATTGGATTACATTTTATTTTTTTGAGAATTTCAACTCTTCCCCGAAAGGAATGGAAGATTGAGGGGAAAGGAGGCCGATTGAAAGTGTCAGCTCAAGTGTCGACATGAACGACTGCCTATCATGATGCAAGAAGTCGCTCATGTTCGGTCGTGATGGGCCGTAGTTCACGTTAAAACGACCACTCACGAGCGTATAAGCAATCGTTCTCGTCAATACTCCTGTGTCGACACCCGAAGCTGCCTCCACCCCCTTTCCTTCAGCTTTCCATCTCTTTTAGAGAAGGGCTGAAATTTGCTCAATGAACAAATATAATTTTTCAATAGGACAAATATTATTTTATAATTTTTTATAGTTCAGAATATTTTATTAAAAAATTATAAATTACCAACTGTTTTCATAGAAAATTAAAATGTAGTTCCTAAGCATATTTTATCACTTCCATTGTGGATCCTATCTAACCTAATGAGATGACATATACACATGTGTTTTTTGAATCTTGCGTGGCATCAAGTCACTTGGAACATTATATTTTGTGTTACAAACATCAAAAGTTCATATATTTTTCTATTATAAATTAAAATTTATGCATTTTGATGTTACAAAAATATAAATTCATATGAAATTTAGCCCTCTCATTAAACAACCTAATCAATTGCTACAAAGAGAAGCATATAAATCCTTTTATTTGTCTACTTAATTAGCACATTTAAGAATAAAAGACTAAAGCATCATCTTCCCTTTTAAATATAGTTTTGAATTAACAAATTCAAAAGTAATTTTTAATGAATAAATATGATATATGAATTCAATAATATATAATTTTCTTTAATTAGTCAAAATTATAAAACTATTCAATTATTTTATATTAAATATTAATATCACTACAACATTTTTCATATTAATAATAGATTTTTCTGTTACTAATCCAATAAACATCCGTTACTAACACTTTTAATAACGGATTTAAATCCATTATTAAAAACTTCGTTGTTAATTTATTAGTAGCGGATTTGTAACAGAAATTAGTATTAATTAAACTATTCAATTAGGTGGTTTTATATCAAGTATCACTACAATATTTTTTTCGAATAATAATGGATTTTTCCATTACTAATTCAGTAAAAATTCATTACTAATCCAATAAAAATCCGTTATTAACACTTTTAATAAAAAATTTAAATTTGTTATAAGAAACTTCATTTCTAATTTATTAATAAAATATTAAATATATTACTAAAATTGATAACGAATTAATTCATTATTTTTTTATAAAATTTAAATCTATTATTAAGTTAGCAACCCTTTTAAATTCGTTGTTAATATGTTATAAATAAAAAAAATACATTAAAAAGTTATTAATTTATTTTATTATAATATTTTTATCTTACAAAGTAAAATTGTTATTATTTTAATTTTATGATAGTTAATTATTATATTATAAAATAAAGAAAATTAAAAGTGAAAAAAATTATAAAAAGGTAGAAGGAAAATTTAGTAAAAATGAGAGAAAATGGAAATAGTTAAAAATAAAGAAAATGAGAGAAATGAAAAAAATTAATAAAAAAAGGAATAAAATGAGCACATGAAAAGACAATAAGACAAATGGAAGAAAAATTATTGAAGAAAATAAAAGAACATGAGTAAAATGTAAAGAAAATGGGAAAAGGTGTAAGAAAATTAGAGAAAATAGAAAAAATGAGGAAAATGAAAGAAAATTAAAAGAAATTAAAAATACGAGGAAAATATAAAGAAAATGAGAAAAGCTTAAGAAAAGTAAGAAAATTTGAAAAAAATGAAATAAGAAAATTTTAAAGAAAATAAGGGAAAATTGAAGGAAAAGAGAAGGGCAAATGAGAGAAAATAAAGAGAAGAAAAAAGAAAAAAAAAAGAAAAAAGAAAAAAGAAAAAAAATTAGGGAGAAATAAAATAATAAAAGAAAATAAGAAAAATAGAAGAAAATAGAAGAGAAAATGAAAAGTAAAAAGAGAAAATGAAAGAATTTGAGAAAAAAATATGAGAAAATAAAAAGATAAATCAAAGAAAATGAGAGAAAAGAAAGAAGAAAAATAAGAAATAAGAAAAAGTTGATTTGTCAAGGTTCCCGCACCTCGGCCCAATGAAATGGTTAGGAGATAAATCACGGTAGTCCTGTGACAAGCATGTGGAAGGCCAGAACACAGTGCGCACAAAGAATCCACTCGTATAGATGAAACCCCATTCAGCCACTGTCGTGGTTCGAATTTGAACAATTTCTATAATTTACTACATACTTTGTCACTAGCGTAACCACGTATAGGCTCTGGTAGTGTGTATTCACTCTAGTGAAAGGAGATAATACAATACGACAATATTCTTTTTATGAGTGCTCGACATGAAATGATATGAGTTGCAGTGGTTTTTTTTTTGTACGAGTGTTTGACGACATGAAATGGTTTATATGAGTTGGGTGTTGATTATGTGGATATGAATGGTCAAGAAAACAGCTCATATATACATAATAAAGCGAAAGATAAAAGTTGCAAGCAAGTGGTAACTTTGTGAAGATGATTGAATTGTACTTTTCCCTAAATTATGAGTATCAATCTTCTTGTCTCTGTGATTGAAGTCCATTATTGGGTTAGAACTAAAAGTAGATCTGAACCAACCGGTGCCATTTAAATTATATATTTTTTTATTATATAATAATTTTAATTTTTTTAATTTTTTAAATAAATAATTGAAATAATCGAACTAATTGATTTATTAAATAAAATTTGATTTTATTAGAATCTTATTCATATTTTCAATTTGAATATATATATATATATATATATATATATATATATATATATTATACATTTAACCTATATTTTTTAAATTAAATAAAAAAATAATTAATTGAATCTATTTATTTATTAAATAAAATTTATATTTATTAAAGTTTGATTTATATTTTCAATGTTAATATTTTTTTTTTCAAATTTTAATTTATTTATTTTTTAAAATAAAAAAATAATTAATTAAATTAATTAATTTTATTGAACAATCTTTCATTTTATTAAGGTTTGATTTATATATTTAATTTAAACCTTATTTCTTTTTAAAGTTTTAACGTTTTTTTTCTTCAAATTAAATGAAAAAGAAAACTGATTAATCGAATTAAATGAATTGAGAAATTTGATTAAATTTTTAATCTATTTTAGTTTGATTTGATTTAACATTTTCAATTTTAATTTTTTATTCGATTTCATTTTAAACTAAATGTATCGAATTCACTCTGTGAACCCCATTTCTAAAGAAAATAGGTCCAGCCTCTAAATCAATTTGAAATTATTAACTTTGTTTAAAATACGAATGATAAAAGCTTATTCGTAATTTAATTTATATGATATTTTTAAATTAACTGAAACTATACACTCATTTCAAATTTTCAACACATATAAAGTAAAATCAATATTAATAGTATTAATATATTAATTGATTAATTTAATTTTTTTTAATACTTTTAAAATAGAAAGATTTTTCATTTTCAATCTTAAGTTATAATCAATTATTCTAAAAAATAAAAATCATTTAGTGTAGGGGAAAAATAAGTTATAATATTTTTTTAATAGTTAAATGTTATAATAAAAATTTAAATATTTAATAAAATAAAAATATAAAAATACATAGCATTTAGATAGTCTTTATCATATTTTTCTATTTGAGAAAATTCTTAACATTGATTAAATTAGTAAAAAATGAACTTAATCTCTCAAATTGTAGCTTTTTTTTGTTTGGCTTCATCATTCTCAATCACTCTCAAAGTGAACTGAACCTTAACCTTGTTCATCAATCATGAGAAGATGATCCCCTCTAACCCTATACACCATACTTTTTTGTCTTTTTCGATTTTGAGTAGCTCTCCATCTTCGTTTGCGATTGTTACGTGGATCCCTCTTACATGGATGACCTACATAACCCATTTTCTTATTTACATTTAATATATATATATATATATTAGTTAAATTAGAATAGACAATTTTGTCATGACTCGTTTGTAATTAAATAAATTTAATTTTATATTAAAATAAATTCAGGTTGTAGATAAATAATTAATTTATGACATGTTAAAGAATAAATCTGTAGTTTAGTTAATTTGATTAAATTCGTAATAATTTATTTATATTAATATTTAATTAATATTATATTATGTTGTGATTTATGTATTTTACTTAATTTAAATTTATTAGATAAATCATTTAATTAATACTTAAATTTCATTTAAATTAATAATATTTTAAATTTCTACACATTAAGTAAATAAATAAAGTTAATAAAATTATATTATAAATTTAAAATTAATATTTTAATATTCTATTAATTTAAATTCTCAAATTCTATATATATATATATATATAATTAATTTTAATTGTAACTTTCGGTCTTAAATAATACCATTAATAAAGTCTAAAATCATCACATTCATCTATCTTCTATATAAATACATGTAAATTTTATTGATGTATGAATATTTACATTTGAATGATAATTATATGAATATTAACAGTATATTTATGATATTATTTAATTTTAATTTATTTTAATGGATTAAATAAATTGTATTATAAGACTAAAATGACTCATTTATTTAAATGGATTAAATGTATTGTGTCATGTCATATTATATGATATAATAATGATCTAATTATTTAAATAGATTATATGGGTTAATCCGTGTAATCTGTTTAAAAAATATGTTTAAATTAAGATTTGATCATCTTGACACAATTAATTAAACAATTAATTAAACAAGTCGTGCAAATTCACTTGATTGTTTTTTAAAAAAAATTTGTACAATCACATTTGTAAAGAAACATATACTTAAAGTTTTGGAATAAACTCCTAAAACAGGTAATTATAAATTATTTTATTTACTGATGAATGTGAAATATGGGTAAGGGAGTTATTTCAAAAGTCACTTAAATGAGATATAAGGGATTCTGAAACGATTGTGGGAAATGGGAATAAATTTTGATAACAAAGGTTGTCACTCTTATTGTGCTTTCTTTTTACTAGTCTTAGGAGACTTTGATGACCTTACTAAAAAATTCTGCTCTAAATAGCATGGAGAGTGTTAATGGCGGTGCTCTAAATGAAAAGATGAGATGAAGATCATATAGTTTAGCCCCTTCATATCAAAGGCTTTGATTATAAAGTTTAGATGAAGGAGCTAGTGTAGGGATCTAAAACATAAAGATAAGGTAACAACCAATACTTCTTTATCGCTAATTCTCAAATGAAATATTCATAAAATATATAGAATCTGAACTAAAAGTGTGACTAAGGGATGAAATGGTAATTTAAATAATTTAAATATTTTAAATGATTTAAAAATGATTTTCAATAAAAATAGGAATCAAAATAAAATTTTCAGAAAGGCGGACTGAAATTTCAGTCGTTGAACTTAATGTTCGACGGTCGAATCTGGCTCAATTAGCCCTACAATAATAAATTTAAATGAATGGAGACCAATTTTTCTAAACAAGAATGGACCTCTAACACATTTGTATTTTGCAGATGATATGATATTATTTGTTGAAGTATCGGATGAGCAAGTGGGTGTAATTCAGGGAGTATTATAAGACTTCTATAAAAGGCTTAGGGCAGAAGGTAAACTCCTCCAAGTCAAAAGTTTATTTCTCTGAGAATGTGATGAGTAGGGCTAGAAAAGAGCTCAAACTAGAAATTTGGAATACAATATACGGAATATTTAGAAAAATATTTGGGTGTCCTGCTGATTCACAACAGAGTGTCTAAGAAAACAAATTGGTACATTCTTAATAAAATGGGGACTAAACTTCGTAGTTGGGAGGTAAGAACCTTGTCCTTAGCAGGAAGGATTACACTAGCGCAATCAGTACTCAGAACAATACCTAATTATATGATGTAGTCCTCATGGTTGTTGA
>CAOGCB011947907.1:0-15431 GCA_948266635.1 Cnidoscolus chayamansa | reverse complement strand
GCTATGCAAGAAATGGTTTTTCTTTTGAGACAAACCATTGTTCTTCTTTAGCAACAAATCATCAGAAAACAAGACAAAACAGCAAAATTAGTAGGCAAGACAAGTCATTGCGCAATTATCAAGGAGAACAAACAAGCAATGAAACCTGTGAAATATTTCAAAACATTCATGGTTCCTGTTCCTGCTCATCCCACAACATTATCTGAGCATTACTTTCAGGAAATGAGCAGCGAATCCGACTCACCATACCTGAACTTAATCTAAACTATAACAAAACCAACAAACACAGTAAGCGAGGCAGAAACAACAACTCATCAGCAAGTACAAGATTAGCATAATATTGGCTTCAAATCCAATGGTTCAACCTGCTGGCTTTTTCCTCCAATGAATAGTTCAATGTTCTTAAACAAGAACTGAAACGAAGAGAATTTAATTGACTACACATTCTTGAGTTGTTTTGTTCTTTTTTTCTCCCCAACAAAATCTACCTTCATTGGATTCAAAATCCACATATCTAACCAACAATTCATCAACAAGTCTACACCTACAAACATAACTTAGCTAAAAGCATTAACAACATCAACTATTTGTATGTCATGAGATGAGGAAATATATAGAACTATTAACTATGGGAGAAAGAAATTTGAATGACAAACAATTTCAACTCTTAACTTCGTATGAATTTGTGATTGCGGCAAATGAAATCTTCTGCCATTAAATTCCTGAAAATTTTGATTTGGTGCTATTAGATCAAATTTTCCTCACTCTAAAAAATAGGTCAAAACTGACATCATGCTCAGCCATGATATCATCAATCACAACATATAAGAAATGACATGGCAGATAGCAGTTTTTTTTTTTTATATATTTCTTTCATTTTTCATATTTATTTTTTCAAAATTGCAAAATATAAGTTGATTTAAACATCAAGTACATATTAAAATTTCTCTCTAGAAAAGATAAAATCATTAAAAGGAATGAATGGTGAAGTAAAGAAAACAAAAGCAGTACTCCAACCCTAGTCTCATATAAAGAATAAAAGGGAAATTAAAGGATAATAATGGTTGTCAAGAAATAAATCTTCTTTCCTTCAAAGAAACTGGACTATTCTTTACTACTTTTTATTGTGAAACTTTGACGTTTTAAAATTGAAAAGAAACAGATTAAAGGGGAAAATCCATCTATCATGTCATCTCTCAAATTATGTGGTCAATGATGTCATTCCTGATTTGGATACCAGTTTTAATACATTTTGCAAGTCAGCAAAATTCAAGTAAATAACAGCAAGTAATATATATATATATATACATACACATAAAAGCATGTAAAATTTTAAGGCAAAATTATGAACTATTCCAGAAAAGTAATGAAAAGATAGCATGATTACATACTGAATTTAAGTAACTGAATGAAAACAACTGGCAGTTTTCATCATCAGGTAGCTTCCATCAGAACACCGGAGTGCACCTTCAATAAGGATGTTTCTGCTTCTCATACATGAATACAAGAAGACTGAAGACTAAAATCTAAAGTACATTGTATACGAAAAGCTACAACCTACTGTACAAACCAGAAAACATGTTTTATACAACAAAATCTCCAAGAACAACAGTAAATGAGGAACCCTAAACTAGATTTTAAAAAAAAGTACACAAAGAATTGCATCATGCCTCCGCACAGAGAGAGAAAAGGGGTAAAACCAAAACGATCAGAAGTTCTATTTTCTGGTTCCAGCGCATCTGCAACATTGCAGCAGTCATAGCTGCTAAACTGAGGTACACCTCAAGTTTACATAAAAAGGATGAAACTTCTCAAATCCTTCAGCTTTTCAGGAAGTATGTCCTTAAAAATTGGGTTTTATAAGTATTACAGTGACCAACCCATCATTACAAAATATTATTCACTCATATCCGACCCTTCTAACTAACACAGATATAACAAGAGGAATTGCAGGACATCGAATATGGTACAAATATGAGCCTAACAATTGGTACAAGACTTTTACAAGCTCAGTGAGAAAATGGCCAATGATGAAAATAAACAACGGAGGAGGCCATTACATGATGTGGACCTGATGTACAAGAAGAAGAAACTAAAGGATAACATACATTAATTTTACATGAATAAACATGATGGTTATGTGCCAAAACTTATCAATGACATCTCTTCATTATTTTACAGCTCCACAATATAAATCTTTCTAGACATTCTTGCAGGAGTATTATTTACAAATTCTTAAGTGATGCTTGTGGAAAAGGGTGAAAGCCAAAAAAGTCAAGGCTTCTTGCAGATCAAAACCATTATGGAAGAAATCCAGTGAACGCAGCTCAACTAACACATCTTCCTCCAGGCAACTAAGACAGACATGATTCAATCATGAAAACAAAGATTTGCCCACTCCACTGCCTGGATTGATGATAAGAAGGAAACTCCCATGTCAATAGACATTCAAAAAATAAACTTGTCAAACACACTACACCACCCCCACAATCTAAATCACTCAATGCATTAGAAAGAGCATGCATTAAAACATACTCTGATGGCAAATCTCCTAGTCCATTGTTTCAACTTTTTTATCGCACAATCCCATAGCATTAGACTTCTTGAAGACCCTTTGTAATAATTCATTTAGAGCTAAATAATTCTCATACTTATAGATTAAGTAATCCAGAACACCATATTTTCTAACATCTGAAACTAGGTTAAACGAGAACAGGTGCAGATCAGCTAAGAAACTGCTTGAACATCAGAGTAGCAGAACCACTGGAGAAAGATAGATCAAGTTTAGAGTCAATATAATTAAACCGCTATTTATGTTGTAATCTGTGCAACAGATTCAAAACTGCAAGCACTGCACAAGCAAAAGGAAACTGGAAGAGCTTTTTATAAAAAGAAAGAAAAGAAAAAGATGACAACAGATGTTAAAGAAAAAAAAAAGTTTGGACATAATGTTTGCAACTCTCACTTCCAAGAAAGGATTTCAAACACATGATTTCAATAGAAAGCCCACAAATAACCAAAATAGAGACATGAAAACAATATCAACCAAAAACTGTAAAGTGAATATTCACATTTGACTTAAAGGATTATTAGTCCATAAAATCCTAAGAGAAAAGGACCCTAGAAGAAAAACCCCCCACCCCTTCCTCAAAAAAATTAAATAAATAAATAATTTTACTTCCACAGAAGCAAAAGTATGGGGAGTGTCCACAGAAGCAAAAGTATGGGGAGTGCCAAGATAAATACCCACAAAATATTATGGCACAAGTTAGACAACCACTAATTGAACCTAATAGGAAAATACAAATATAGGCTATGTAACTCGTAATTAGTAACAAATGACCTCGTTAAGAAGCACACCTTGTACATTCAAATTAACAAACAAAACCCCCATTTGAGTGTTCCAACAACCAGTCACAACCACCATGATGATTCCACAACTCAAACAAAACTAGATATTCATATTTACCTTCAACATAAATAGACCAAAAAATTCCATTTGAAGCATCATCTACTGAGACAGAAATGCCATGCTTCTCCCAAAAGAAGAATAGCATCCCACATTTTTCACTATTCCAAAGACCGACATCATAACCACCAATAGTGACTCCAGCGAACCACACAACAACAGAGGCTCTCATTTTATACTAAAGCAACTAGACAGTAAATTCTACCTGAATCATTCCTGAAGTAAAAAAAGTTAGAAACAACAACAATTCTAATTCCAAATCCCTCAAACAAGAAAATAGAAAAGTCATTTTAAACACTAGCAGAACATGACTACTAAACATGCCAACAAATATTCTCATAGCAAATGTTTCAAAAAAAATATATTTTAAGTTTTCCAAGAAAAAATTTAAAAAAAATTCAGGGGAAAAAATAATTAACAGAATGAGTCACATGGAAACATAACATAACCAACTGGGTATCATATTCAATGCACATGAATAACAATATGAGAAAACAAAAGATGACCTGCAAATCACATGAGTTCAAATACCAGATGCCTAAAAAAGGGAACCAATTGTACACTGAAAATTTAATATTCTACCCTATATAGTTAAACACTTGAAAGTCAAATACAGCACGTAAGTTATATTTATAACTATGCACTACCATAGCATCTAGCAAAAGTTGAAGCGTTCACCTATGCAGTGGAAAAATTCAAGGCCAAACAGTAGATAGTATAGTAGCCATTATCTAGGATAATTATATAAAACAAGGTTCCAAGCATTTCACCAGCACTATAAAGAGCTGTGAGGAGGGTAACTATTTATCCAATGGGATGTTCAATTGCAGGATATGTAAGTTAACCCCACAAAGAATATCCACATTGGCATGTGACTAAGAGTTGCTGAACTTTTCAAGCACACAAACATTAAGTTTCATCTAATGATGTTTCTTTAAGATGCAATAGGAAAACAACACAGTATCTATTCTTCTCTTTTGTCCATACGAGTAGAACTTACTTCTTCCATCAAGAAGTCACCCTTTGGAATTCAGGTCAATGCAGCCAGCGCAAACAATGGTATTCACCTAGCCCAAGGGAGACAGACCAAGAATGCAGATATAAAATCTTGAAGCCTTGCAAACCTATCCAAGAAAGAGGAACAGAATGACCAAGATGAACAGAATGGTTGTATCACTCTGATGGTAGGCGCCTCCTCTTGCCATAATCTGCATCCCTTGATCGAGACTTGTAATCTTCTTCAGGCACTGCACGGGACCTGCTTCGAGATCTTGAAGAAGATTGGCCTCTATCCCAGTCATCCTCATAACCAGAGTCACGCTCTCTTTGTCGATGATCTCGGTAACTATCTTTTTCTTCCCTGTACCTGTGCTCCCGGTGCTCTCTTTCAGACCTGTCCCAGTCATGTTCCCTCTCATCACGATGCCTCCTATCAGAGTTCCCCGACCAGTCACGCTCAGAAACCCGCTCCTTTTCCCGAGAAACAGCACTAGACCGTGCTCCCTTTTCATGATTGACCTCCCCATAGCCATATTCAGAAGCCCCATCTTCACCACCATAACTTGACTCCCTTGTTCTTCGGCCAGGCTCTTCTCCCCATCCACCCATGCTTGTGTCAGACCACATTCCTGCATTAGGTCCCTCCATCCCAGTGGGACCCATCATTCCCATGCCATTAGGTGTCATTCCCCGGCCAAAGAAGGCTGGGTTCACATGAGGAGCCACCCCAGCAAGTCCCATTGTATTAACAGCTGGAAATGAAGGAAGCATACCAGGAAAACCAGGACCTGCAAATCCTCCATAACCAGCCCCACGACCCATATATGTCGGGTCAAATCCAGCTCCCATCATACCCTGTGGAGGCATCATACCACCAGCAGGTCCGCCAAAAGCAGGACCTGCAAGTCCTTGCCCATAGCCTCCCCCATTGGCACCACTTCCTAATGCACCAGCACCTCCAATCATGTTCTTGGCACCCATGGTTCCTCCTCTGCCCCTCATTGGGCCTCCACCTCCAGGACCTCTATTGAGAATTCCCTGCCCACCCCGTCCCCATCCACCTCTTCCATAGTTCCTCCCCATATCTCCACCCTGATAATTCATGTTACCACCTCTTCCCGCACCATCATTCATAGGCCTCCTTCCCTGATTTTGTGACTGAGGCTGACCCTGAGTTTTGTTCATGTAAGATGCCCCCATCTGCTTTAATGTTTGTGGAGAAGCAAAGGCCACAACACAAGCACGACCATTGAAAACATACCCATCCATTCCCTCTTTGCATGCAGCTGCAGCTGCTGCATCATAAAATTCAACTTGGCAATAGCCTTTAGATTTCCCACTAGCTCTTTCATCAAAGAACTTTATCTCCTTGACCCTTCCATATTGAGATAAAACACTCTCAAGCTCTGCATCTGTTGTCCACCAATGTAATTCTCCCACAAACAGCATGGTTGAACCATTCTCTATTGGTGGCCGGATTTGATTTTCATTCATCACAGGACGATTGGCATCCATATTCACACTAATTTGATTAGCTGGCAACTGTTGAATGCCTCTAGAACCATTGGTGCCAGTATTTGGCAAAGGTGCTGTCTCATTGGCAACTTTTCTACTCATATCAGAAGGATCAACCCCAATGTTGGATGGCACTGATGTTGTTCCTTGTAAACCCACATTACGTGCTTGAGAATCATGAGTCATAACCATAACCCTCCCTTTTTGGGAAACAGAAGAACCATCTGGGTGTCCAACAGATCCCATTTCTGGCCCCTTAACACCGATGGGAACTTCTTTCTGCTCATGAAAATGTGCCCCAGCATTAGAATATTTCCCTTCAATCGCCATCCCAGAGTTGTTCACTCCCTCTGAACCACTAGTTTCAACTCTTGATTCATTAGCATTCCGAGCTTGAAATCCTCCTCCATTGCCCACACTAGCAGGTGGTGGTGGAACCTCTGACCGGTGCATCTGTAGGAAATTCTCCCCAACATTTACATCATTGTAGAGATCATCATACTCATCGTCTTCCCCCATCTCTTCCTCTGCAAGTGCAGGTATGGCACCACTTCCCTGATATTGAACCTTTTGAGTTCCCCCATACTCCTCATCCTCATAATCTATTTGTTCATCAGCCATTGGATCTGTTCAAACTAGCTAAGTTACATCAAATTAATTTCTTTTCTTCTATTTCCACCCATATGAAAACAAACGCATCATAATTTAATCAACCTTAGTACCACAAACAAAGAACTTAACTGGTTAGAAATCGAATATATCCACAGCAACAAAACCAATACTTGCAAAACATAATAAGTTGATGACAAAAAAACACAGAACAATGTAGTATATTATGCACAACAACATAACATCTTGAGAATAATAGAATTTAACATTTTAAGCTATCAATGACATACACAGGTAGATCAATGTCAAAGCAGAGCAGAAAAATGGCACTATCATGTGAAACATTAGCTACCAGCTAATACGGACTTCAGAATCAAGAAGTTAACCAATTACCTAATCTCAATACCTCAGCCCAAACTCATAAATCACGATAAATACCACTTACCCATGTCGTTAAAAAGTAAAAAAACCATAAATTGAAAGTATTCGCAACATCAAATCAATGAAAACACGAGAAAAAACCAGATACCCATATCATTATCAAAAAGAAAAAAGACAAATCCAAGCAACCCCGGTCTAAATGCGAAGAAAAACTAGAAATATCATATATTGATATTGTAAGATCGTGAACCCAGTTCGGAAATCTAATTACCAAAAACAAAAGTATACTACAGAGAACCAGTAATAATAATAAACCAAAAACAAAAATATTGCAGGTGAATGACAAATCAATTAGCTTCATGAACCAAAAGCTACGGAAATAATACAGATTCAAACAGGAAAGCGGGATGGAGTCGCTCACTCTGTTATTCTTCTATGTCTCAGGCGACAACAAGGACCATTCAGACACGGAGGGTTTCGTTTCTCTCTTTCTCTCCCCTCTATTCTCTCTCTACCCTTTACTTGTTTGGGTTTATTTGGTCATATTTTTATCCTTTAAAGCTCTGTCAACAAGGAGGCTTTGGCCTTGGCCCTTTGGTTCCTTGTTTCTCTTCAATAGGCTTAGGCTCCTGCTTATGCAAATATGATTCCAATCTCCCTTTTTTCCATGATTCTACTCTTTCTCCGTTAATGGTTTTCTCTTTCTTTTTAATGATGAAATCATTATTAATGAGCCAAAAAGAAAGTTTTGTGAATGAGATTTTATTCTCTTTGAATAACAAATAGCAAATTTTTTTTTATTCACTCAGTTTGAAATTAAAAATTTTTGTGACAAATTATTTTTATTAATTTTATATTTATTATCTTAACTACAAATTATTTAAAAAATGGAAATCATATATAATTGTTTAGAAATTCATTTAATTTTTTTTTCTATAAAAAATGACTATTCTAAAATTATTATGAATATAAATTTTATTTATTATAAATTATTTTTGGCTTATTTTTTAGATGAAAAAAGGTTTATTGATTTTATATTTTTCAAAATCTAGTTTTTACAAATTAAATTTTCAATAAAATAATAATATTTATGTATTGTGTTTATTTTTTTTTAACTTCTTTTAATCAACAAGTCTAATTGATTGATTATAAATCTGTATTTTAGAAAAAGCATAATTTAAATATTATTAAAATTTTGGATAAAAAAATATATTACTATTTTGAAATCAGTATAATTAAAATTAAAATTTAAAAATTCTTCATAATACTCTAAAAATAGACCATTTGCACCATACCATCAAATGTTGCTGCTACACTTGGAGGGTTACACTTGACATTTTGTCCGAAGGATACGTCTTATTAATTAGGGTTCCAATCACACCAACCATCATAACACTATTTACCTTATAGTTACAGTGACAATAAAAAAATGGGTTAAACAAATTTGTAAATTAGTTGCTCCCCTTATCCAACTCATGCAAATCAATGAATATATATATATATATATGGTGTCATAATCATTCACAAAAACAGAGGGAAGATTGAAAATAGTATATCATTATCACAATCTAACTGCGCTGAAGACTAAAATTTCAGCTCAACTATGTTTTACCTAAGAGAGAGCCTAGCAGGGCCTATTTCAGCAACACAATAAACTGCCATCCTATTGATTTTGGGACTGGAGGTAACCAATGAAAGAATCAATACAAGAAACCCATTTTCTATGTCGCAATCTAGATCAAGCATTCCATACTTTACACTGCCTCTCACCACCTATTAATAAGAATCAACACCATACAGAGATGTAACAAGGGAAGCCAACATAAGCATATGATGGTAGTGGGAAATTATGTCATTCCAAGAAGCATTGGCATCTGAAAAATGAATGTTGAGCTATCAGCCAAATCAGATCTTTGCATTAATACATTCCCTTGAAAACAGGATTTGTGCGGCATATGCTTGCTCCATATTCTTCATATTCTGCTTTTGTGTGGCAAGCCTGCACAGGAGTAGACCATTCTTTCAATTTCGTCCTTATTCGAATGAGGAATAAACAATAAAACATGGTGCGAGTAAAAACGAGCAAGACTCATTGTGAAATCAACCCCAAAAATTATTATCACCTCATAATTCAGAGAAGTAACTTAAATTGAGTGCATACAGAATAACTATCCCCATCTTTTATCAGAAACCTAAAGTCATGACCAGCAGTAATTAGAAGAACTAGAAGCAGCACACAACTGATGATATTTATTTTATCTCAAAGTACCCATAAATTTAAGCATCCATAGACAAAACCTGGTTTCACTTATCTGTTCTGGATCTCAATTTTGATCAACACCCTTGAGGATTACCAAACATTAAATAGGCACAAAAGACCAACTTATTCTTAACTTGCAAAAAAACTTCAATGTGATTTCAAATGGAAAAGACATATAACAGAAGTTTCTCCCGTTCTAGTTCTACATCAAGAATCCCATTTGAACAAGAGATGACAATAAAGAAACTTGGCAGATCAACAGTTGCCAAAAGAATCAAGAATATGCAGAAAGAGGGAAATAGCATGAAGTATATGGGCTGCTTCCAGATTCCTCTGAAATGTATGAAGTAGCCATATAGTTTCCAAGAGGGAGAAATCATACCGCAAAAAATTCAGGTGTTGATGCAAGAACTGAACCTCCAAACCAGACAGCAAATCTCTGGATGGGATGACTGACAACATTAACTTCCACTGGTTGTGACTGGAAACACCGAAAAAGAAACATGATCAAATTTCTTATGTTATTAGCCCCAGTGGAAAAAAAAATAGTATAAGGTTCAGATAGCTTACTTTTACTTCGTCCTTCAATCTAGCTTCAGATGCAAGAACCCGTGCATCCACAATCTTTTTAAGATCCCGTTGCAACCTTCTACCAAAGTCCTTGAACATTGTTGATCCCCCAGACAACACTATATTCTGAGATGAGGATAAAACCAATATGTACCAGTAAGTCAAAGAAATGTTCAATTAATGAACTAGGAAGATAACATGCAAAAACAAATGTTTGCAAGGATCATGTCAGCTTGCGTATACAACCAATCATAATTACCAATTGACAAATATGTTAAGAGGAATTAATTCATGCCAAAGTTTGTTTAAAAAAAGTCAGAAGGAAGATATAGGCTATATGGTCCAAATAATAAAACCCTTAGATTGTCAGTGAAGAAATGAAAGACAACAGCGCAGATCCATCAGCCATTCAGGAAAGGAGTCCAATTCACAATGTCCAGAACCAACAACACAAACTTTCTCGCATTTAAAAATTCCACATTCTTTCAAACATTTGGATTTAAAACTCTTATTACTAATTAGAATATATTTCATCTATGGGCCAAAGTTAGCATTATTTGTTCTCTTAAAGTAGATAGAGTTCACCTTATACAAAGCCCTCCTTGTGTCAATTGGTGCAGATTGAATACACTTGTCTATTACAGCTGGTAAAGGAGTGGTGAAGTCACTACTATAAATCTCCGGATTAAAGAAAACCTGAAGAGCAAGTTAGCAAACCTCAGAACAAAGAACTGCAGCATGTTTATATGAGAAGAATGCACAAGCAGCAAAATTCACTGGTGTTAACTCAATGTCCAATGTATACTGAAGTATTATCCTCACATACTAAACGATTGTCAATATCATATTCCTATACTTTTTTCCCACAAAATAAAGGAATTAAATCTAGTAACCTAAGAAGATACTAAGTACCATGTCATGTTTCGTAGAGCCATCATGTTAGTCCACAAGGCTATGGCTAAAGCAATTTTCAGTCCTGAACACAAAGAACAGATCTGAGTGGCACAATATTGATTAAAAGGAACAATTGTGCTTGGCAAGAGAAGAATGAATAGAATATCTCACAAATTAAAAAGGGATGAGTATAGAACAGAGCTGTTTCTAGGATGCCATGTAATAAACAGATGCGTATTAAACTATTAGTTCCTATGGTCATAGAGGCTTTCACAAGCAATCCAACTGGAATTGCAGAAAAGAACATGATGTTTACATCAGTCATCTTACATTCATGACCATACTTGATTAAGAAAATTCTGGTTAGTAATTCAATCAAATATTAAAAGCTACAGCAACAAGAAAAGGTCCAACAAAGAAAAGATATAACAAACCTCAGGGCCAAGAAATCGTTCATAGCCAATGTCACAGGAGTATGGTGCCCCTGTTTTGGGTTTAATACCCCTCCAATGCTTAATATACTTGGCTGGTTCTTTATCATGCTTGTTGTACTCCTGGAATTATTTGAGAACTCAGAGTTATGTTTATAACACGAATCACACGTAATAAGGCAGAATGGTGTACTTGTTCAAATGGAATTTGGCATGCTTATTATGAAAAATATGAAGGAAATTACGTCCCAATGTTTCACAAATCTATTCAAGCTCAAAAGAAACTTTACCTTAACAATATCAGAACATGTGTAGCAATACATTTCCTTCACTTTTCGAGCTACATCAAATGAATCTTCTGGAGGTACATTCTCTCCTCTTTCCTGTAACAAGTTAACAACCAATTTCAATAAGCAAGAAACCATGAATACAAATTATTATTACCCTACAAACTGCAATTCTAAAATACTGTCATACAAGCCAAAACACTTAAATTATCACTTACTGCAGTCATTTAATGACTTCCATGAGTGTTTAAAGCATTTGAAAGCAAAAAAAAAATGTGCACTGATCTACCTCTCCAACCAGGACAGGATTCATGACTCGATGGGTTGTTTATTTTATCTTAAAGATAAAAAGCTCCCATGAACATGATTATAGTAAAATGATATTGTCCAAGCAACAATATTTTTACCCTTAAAATAATTACATTTCATTTTTATGAATATTTTTTAATTCTTTTATTAGTTTGGTCAAACAACTTATCAATCAGACTAGTGAATCAATCCGTTAGCCAGACCAATTTTTAAATATTAAGCTAATCATATACTAAGCAGCTAGAGCCAGTGGTTTAATTTATGAAGAAAAAAAAAATCAAAACTTGATTTAAAAAGAAAAGAAAAATGGTATCAGGACTCAATTAAGTATGCCAAAAAGTATTAGACTTCTAATATGGAAAAAAAGAAAAAGTTCTAGTACTTTAGCACGTGACGTAGCTTACATCAGATTTCAGTAAATTTCTCTGAATTTCCATCTCATTTTAATACATAAACAAGGGAATGCTAAATCAAAAATCATGCATCTTCCCTTTCCTCCCTCTCTCTCATCTACTTCTGTCCCCTTTTCAAACTAGAAATTAAACAAAATATAGTCGAAGAGATGACATCAAGGAAATTATCTACAAAAAATTAGCTACCACAAAGGCCCTATTATTGACATACCCGCATGAGCTGCTGGATAAAGAGAGTGACATCTTTTCCAGCAATGGGAACCGACTTAATGCTGCTCCCAATAACATAACCATCAGCAACAGGAACAATATGGGTAGCCCCATCTCCAACATCCACCACAACCCCTGTCATCTCACACTGAAAATAACTCTAGTCAATCTCAAAGGAAAAATATCACCATGACAGACATTAAGCATAAGATAAAATTGAACTTAGACCAACCAACTATAACTTATAGAAGGGAAAATTTGTAAAAGGAAAAGGTCTTTATTTGAGGAAAGAAAGTGCCCTAGATTTAGCAAGGGAGAAAAACCTATAGTTAAGTGATTTCACTCATAGCTATGATGAGAGTACAAAATGGAATAGCAACAACATAATGATATGTTATAATTGAATTTCAACCCTTTACGCCTAAATGCATTAACAGTCCATGTCTGATGTAAAGACACTAGGCAAGCAGTGTAATGGATTGATTCAACAGCAAAATAACAAAAGCCTCAATTTCATGACTTCAATTTATTCCATCTCCCTGAAACAGCAGTTCCTTTAGAATCCCACATAAGAATGCTAGAAACATTTCAAAAGCCAATAAGTAGCTTCTTCAATGTACTAAAATATTAAGATTCAAGAACAAATATTTATCAGACCAACATCCGATAAGGTATTGTTTACCCAAGCTATAACAGCTACGTCTGATATTTATAAGCATTTTGCCAAGAAATAGTATTTAGTGGAATGATGCAAATATTACTAGATTCAATGCCTTCGTAGACTTCAAACTCAAAGGCCAAGGATCATGAAATTTACATTGACCAATTTTAAGGCTGAGCTCCAAGTTTTTCAACTTAACTTTAGCTCCACAATAGTTTGATACTCAAACTAGTGAAGAGGACTTCTTTTTAAATAGTATTTAAAAATTGGTGTCTATGTATGAACAATACATGTTATGACTAATTCCAGCCAAACCTTTGGACATTACATATCATTACCTTCTGCATTTTGCTCAAAACTAACACAATCATTCAAAAAGTGCATAACTGTTGGTAAAGTAGACGGGGATGTGTTATCAATGTTTGTTTGGCATTCACTACTAAGCCATAGCTGTCAAATTTATTATAATTATTATTATGTCATATAGTTTTATATCTCTTGAGTTGTAAACAACTACTATCACTGTGCATGTGTTTAAACACTTGTTTAATTTTGATCAAACCATTAAATAATTGAAACAATATAGCACATGGACACAAAAAAAAAACAATAATTAAAGAAGTAACACAGAAAAAAAGGAAAAAGTAAAGGATGTGTAGAGGGAAAAGTATGGTTGGTAGAAGAAAAAATAGCTAATGGAAGGTTTTTTGTGCACTTAAATTGTAAGAACAAGTGAACTCTTAAATTTTGAAACTATTGGATCTGACAATCCTTCAGAAACAATTGACCAAGTCAGCTGATTCCTATACATTCGCCCAATTCAGTAATTATTTAAGTACATAGCTTGAACCACTATGATTGGGAATTGAGTTCCAATTTTTCTTTTAGGAAAAAATCATCTCAAAGATGTTTATTGGAAAATTTTAATTTTATTTTAAATTTAACATGTTTGAGTCTTAAAAATTTCAAAATAACAAAGAAAATTGCCCAATTAACTGCACCTAAAAATAGTTTTTTCCAAAAAAAAAATAGAATTCCAAATTGACTCTAAATGGGACACTCACTCAGGATTAACTATTTAGTTTCAATCTTCAATATTGTACTTCAGAATCAGCTTCATTAAATGTCATTCTCAAGCAATTAGCTTGCACATAAGTTATAAAATATTTCACGTAATAATTTCCACCCCCGTTTCAAGACCCAAAATCAATCGCATAGCTCTAAATTCCACAGCATCATAATTCTCAAAATTTAACATGCCAGCCATTGGTATAAAAAAGCATATAAATAATCATTTCAATGCTACGTATGCTCAATTCAATCCTCTTAATGTACATCACTGAAATCAAAGAAACAGCATAATCCTCAAACCCAACGAACCTTGGATGTCGTGTAACCAGCTGCTAGAGCAAGCACCGAATTGACCGCAATATAAAGCCCAGGAACGTTAAACGTCTCGAACATAATCTCACCGGTGTATTCGCGATTCTCCGGTGCAGTGAGCGGGCTCTCAGTCAAAAGAAAGTAATGATCCTCTGGATCACAACGCAAATAATTGAATACACACTGCTGCCAGTACCTTTCCATGGCGTCCCAATTGTCAACCTGACCATGTTGGATTGGATACGAAAGATTATAAGTATTGCTCGATCTCGATTTAGAAATGGCCTCATCTCCAATAAAGAAGTCTAGATCGGCCATAACCCCAGCGCTGTGCTGCGCAAGCCAATTCGCTTTTGAAGTTCTAGATTGATTTAGAAATGAATCATTTACAGCTACTACAGTTGGTAAAATAAAACACGGTTCTACGTTTCCCGCAAAACCCATCTTAGTATACCTGCAAAACAACCATAACACCCAACCAAAAAATTCAAAAATTCAGAATTGAGAAATTTCATCAAACACTCTCCGCGCTGCTCTGCATTTAAAAAAATAAAGGAAGATAAAGAAAAAGGAGAATACCCGGTGCCATTGTCGATGACAACAGCAGGTCGAGAGATGGGGTCCATGGGAATTAGAAAGGATAAGCAAGATAAAACGGTGGTGGGCAAATTGAAGAAGGATCTGCAAAGGAGATCCAATAGAGGGTTTAAGGGAGAGGCTCATGGTCGGGAGGGGCGCTTAGAGAAGCGCAAAAAGGAAGGTAAATTGGCGATGGTTATGAGGGTAGACTTGGATCCCAAGTGAAACCAGGGAGTCAATGATAATGGTAGCTTAGAGTTGGTGAATAATAATGACGATAAAAATCTACCCATCTCAACAAGAGCACAGAAAATTTGGTCTCTTCATCAGCTGGAGCATCATCATTCCCACTCTCTCCTTATCTAAACTATAAATGAATCTGTGTTATGTGCGTTGTGTTTCCGATTTGGATTCTTTTCTTCTCTCTCGAAGCTAAACACAAAGCATCCGACCCAACAAAG
>CAOGCB011945011.1:0-14536 GCA_948266635.1 Cnidoscolus chayamansa | reverse complement strand
TAATATTTAATTACATTATTAATTAATTTAATAATTATTAGTTTTGCTTATCATTAACAGAAAACATGTGGTTATTCAATTTCAACACATTCAAAAGTTTGTTATTAAAAACTAGAGTGGAGCATGTAAGTACTAAATATTTTATTTAAAATTTATTATTATTATTATTATTATTATTATTATTATTATTATTATTATTATTATTATTATTATTATTATTAAAAATAGCAAAAAAAAAAAAAAAAACCTCAACCTTTGATGTTTTAACGGCTCTACCGTGAAATAAAATTTTCTATAATTATATATGATAAATAATTTTTTCGTATTCTGTAAAATTTTTCGGTTAAAATTAATAAAATACAACATAAGCATACTAAATACATAAATTTTAATTATATAAAGAAATAATAGCAAAAAAAACTACACTTTGACAATCTTAACAATTTTATCATAAACTAATTTTTTTAAATAAATTTACCATAAATTAAACTTTTAATTAAAAATATTTTTATTTTTTATTTTTAAATTTCACATGTGTTTACATATTTAATTATAATATATTTATACATTATAATTTTTTATTTCAATTTTTATATTATAAAATTATTTATCTTATTATATTTATTGCTTTTATTTTCCTTTCCCTTATAAAAAAATAGAAATATTATTCATACTTTTCTATTTATTTTTGAGAAAATAGAAAAATTATATTTGAAACTAAAATTTATATTAGTGCTCTATCTCTTTTTATGTTTTTTCTCTTCAAACTTTTTTTTATTGTTAATATTTTATTATTATAAATATAATCATTTTCAACATAATAATATTTTGAGGTTAATATAATAAAAAGAATAATTTTTCTCTTTTATTTTTTTTATTTTTTATAAGTGAAATGAAAATAAAAGCAATAAATATAATAAAATAAATAATTTTATAATATAAAAATTGAAGTAAAAAATTATAATGTATAAATATATTATAATTAAATATGTAAATATATGTGTAATTTAAAAATAAAAAACATACATATTATTTTTAATTAAAATTTTAGTTTATGGTAAATTTATTAAAAATTATTATATGCAAAATTGTTTAAATTGTCAAAATTTAGGTTTTTTTTTTGCTATTATTTCGTTATCTAATTAAAATTTGTGTATTTAGTATACTGATTAGGATGCTTATGTGACATTATGTTAACTTTAACAGAGAAATTCAACATTAAATACAAAAAAAATTGTTTGCCATAGTTTGAGGTATAATTATTGAAAACTACCTACTACTAATACTATTACTACCTTCAATGACAACTTCACAGTAAGAGAGGAGTCGTCTAGCTAAAGAATGCCTTAATAATTTGGTATATGTCAAGTGCAATAAAGCAATAGTATGCTGATACACTTTTAAGAATACATTCACTCCTATTGATTTGAGATATATCGATGAATGTAATGAATGATTAATTGGTGAACTAGAGAATGATAATGAAGAAGATGATAATGCACTTGTTTTTTCAAATAATATGTTGACTTTGGGTGATGTTGATGGGGTAGCCAGAGTTCTATAATCTCTTTATGAATCATGATCAATTGCAAGTACAAGACCAACTTCAGTTCAAGCTTCAATTTGTAGATATAGTTTGAATAAAGGTTCAAGTTCAACAAATTCAAAAATATATTATGATGATTAAGAGGAAGAGGAATTCATTATGGCTACTATTGAAAACGAAGATGATTTTGAAAATCTCAATGATGAATAGATTTACGTGTGATTTTGATAACTTTCTTTAGAACTCATAATAGATAATAGATTATTATTATAATTTTATTTTTATAGATAGTAGCTTAGGTGAAGAATATTTCTATCTTATATGCATAATGTTATTGTTTTTCATATTGTTTGTTGCTTAAGATGTTATCCTAAAGTTTATTTTAGTTTTCTAGTCTCGATTTTGCTTTTAAATTAGCTACTTATGTAGGGTACGCACTACATTTAATTTCTCTTACATTAGTTAAAATATTTTTTTCTACTTTTGAGTATTTTTTTATACTTATTAAATTAGTTAAAATGTAATGCGGGAGAAAATATGTATATATATACATAACAACAACAACAACAACAACAACAAAGCCTTAGTCCCAAACAAGTTGGGGTCGGCTGTATGAATCCTCTAACAAATAAACTCCCAGGTAATATCCCAATTACACGACTTAGACTCCTTCCATTACTCGGATTTTACCCTACGTTATAATAGTTTAAAGGATTCATCATAAGATTGGCTAAGTTTTTACGCTGGCCGCCTACCTACCGCAACCCTCCTCCTTTACCCGGGCTTGGGACCGGCTACGCTACTCGCATAGGCGGAGTTATATATATATACATAACAAATTGTAAAAAAAAAAAATTGGATTCGACACCTTATTTCAAAAAGGCCTCACTTGCCTCTCGATTCTCACCTATGACCACATAGGAATCCATTGCCTTAGTGTCATCTCTTGTCTTGATAAATTCATACACCAAGATAATAGATGATTCTTAAAGAATTATTGAAGAAGCTTAAAGAATTTTGACATGGAAATATGCATAAAGGTAAAAGCGTATGTTTGTCATTGCATTAATCATTTGTTCTCTTACTCTTTAAGAAATTATATTGAACATATTTAAATATTTGAGAGTAAAAATATTGATTTGTGATTGATCTTGATAAGACTATTTAGAAGAAGGTTTTCAAATTTTATAGCGAGTTAACTTGCCAAATGGATTGTTACCGTTTTTATTTGCTAATTTTTTTTAGCATGCTAACTACCATGTACTATTTTTAGCTTGCTATCAAGAGCAAAATCTGCCGTTTTAAGGATTTTAAAGGAAAAACAAATAATGGCTATTTCACCTAAAACTTGTTTATCACTATATAGAAGCATCTCAAACAGTAAAAAAAATATTTTTACACTACAAAAGCCTTATTTATATATCTTTTACACCTAATGAAAGTTTAGAGAAGCTTTTAACTCTTTAAAATTAATTTATTGTCTTAGCTTTCATTCCAATTGCTAAGAGATCATTTATTGTTCATTACTGGCATATTTACTCCCTCATCTTTATAGTTGTGATTTGTATTGGTTGAGTTGAGTGACAACAACCACTAAATGTACTTTATCGGTTTGAATCACATTGTGAAGACTTGTGGTTGTAAAAAGCTTTCTCTTGCACGTGAAAAGAGAATATAGTAAAGAAGGACTCAAAGTGCATTTTGAGAAAAGTGTACATAGACTAGTTAGAGTTGAATCACTATGAAATCTTAGTGTTTAATTTCTTTAAACCATACTGTCTTTATATTATTGCACATAATTGATTTATATTGTGTTCTTGAACTTGAAGTGCATATTAGATGAGATATATCGACTCTTAAATGGTTGTGTAGTTATTGTGTTTGAGTTTAGTATATTGTCATTGAACCATATTGTATTGACAATGTTTAAATTGCTTTCATTGTGCAAATTTAGTGATAATTATGAAACATACTAAATTTTTTAAGTTAACAGCCACATTTACTACACTTAGGCACTATTAGTTGAGCAAAGTCACAAATTTTCAAAGGCTTTAAGCAAGGGTTCAAAAATTATAAAATTCCAATTTACCTCCCTTTTTGGACTCATTGGGACAACAAATTGGTATTAGAGTTAGTCACTTTTACTTAAGACAACAAACTTAAAGTGATCCCTAAATGACCACTTTATCTAATTAAACCAATATTCCCATTCCACTGGTTGAGGAAATTCAATCACTAGACCACCACTTTTCAATGACTGAAATTATGCTTTTTGAAAAACTAAAATAAGAAAGTTTATTCAATCATTTGATATTGATGTATGGAGAATTGTTAGAGTTAATCCCTTTGTGCTTACTAAGGGAGGTGTAAGACTTTCCAAAGTCGAAGTGGAATATGGTTATAATAATTGGAAGAAAATATCCATAAATGACAAAGCCATTAATATTTTACGTTGCTCTCTTGACATTGATGAATCTATTCATGCTTTGACATTTCAAACAGATAAGGAGATATGAGACAAACTTAAAGTCACCTATGAGAGTACGAACCAAGTCAAGGAATCTAATGCAAATCTTCTTGTCCATGATTATGAGATATTTTCTAACAGCCCGCCCGACGTCAACTATTATCGGTGTTAAAATCCCGACCATCCAAAAGTGACTGAAACCCTAATAAGCTATAAACATGGACATAAACATAAACATTATCATTAATATGCATAAACATCATTATTAACACATAATCTCATGCATATAAAAGACTTTTGGTACAACATTAACTTAAGGAATATTTAAATTCCTAGTACATGTGTCTTACATTATATCAGTACACATCATCGTGGTGGACATAAACATAAGTACTAAAATCCCACATAAACATTTTTAACTACATGAGATTATAAAAACATTTTCCTTAACATTGACATATCCAAGGGGCAAAAGATACATAAATTACGTCACAGTGTCATGTTTATGCTACTCGGTGTTTTTCGGTACGTCTTGTATACTTGTGAAAAGTGGGATTGGGAATTAGGGATGGGATGCGAGGATGAAAAAGTGGTAAGCTATTTTAAAATAGCTTTGTGAGCAGATACAAAAAACATATTCATAAAACATACTTTTGTGCTGGTTTCATAATATTCTATAAATATTCCAATAAAAAATTCAAAATCCGATGTAGGAAATATGTCGTGTGTTACATACTTCCCTCCCTTTAAGAACATTCGTCCTTGAATGTTCAACATGCATACATAGAACATAAAACATATACATGAAACATACATAGCATATAACATAGAGCATAACATCGTCATGTATACATAACATAACATATTTACATAGTTTTCATTACACATTAGGGAAATACTTTCTACTTTGACTTTTAGTGGTGGAAGAGATGGGGATTCTGTTGAACCATAGATTCTTTGATTTCCTAGGTACATTCTTCAACATTATGGTGGTTCCATAGTACTTTGACCATAGGTATCTCCTTATTCCGTAGTTTCTTGATTTGTGTCTAGAATCCTGACAAGTTGCTCTACATATGTGAGATTCTCTGCAATCTCAAACTCTAGCTTTTTGAGAACCGTGCTACGATCTGATATATGCTTTCTCAGCATAGACAAAAATGGGATGAATCCTCTCCATGGAAGAAGGTAAATCTAGCCTATAGGTAACATCAACCAATTTCTATACTATTAGGGTAGGATGTATCTAGGAGCCACCTTGCTCTTCCTTCCAAAACGAACCACCCCTTTCATAGGAGAGATACTTTCAGTAATACCATGTCATCCTCCTAGAACGCTATCTACTTCCATCTGACATCAACATAACTCTTCTTCATGCTGACTGCGGTCCTCAGTCTTTCCCTAATTATGGTAATCACCTTGTTGGTCGGCTCCAGCCAATGCACGTTCTCTAACTTCTTCCTAACATATAGGAGATCTACATTTTCTTCCATACAAAGCCTCGTGCGGAGCCATTCCTATGCTCAAATGATAGTTGTTGTAAGCAAATTCCACCAACAGTAGATGTTGCTTCTAAGTACCTCTAAAATCTAGCACACATATCCGAAACATATCTTCTATAGTCTGAATGGTTCTCTCAGGTTGTCCATCTATCCGTGGATGGAAGGCTGTGCTAAAATTTAGCATGTTCCCATAGCATTCTACAGACTCCTTCAGAACCGTGAGTTAAACTGGGGTCCTCTGTCAGATTCTATAGATACAGGCGTACTGTGCAATATAATGATCTCCTCTATGTATGTCTATGCCAACTTGTCTACGGAGTACTCGGTTCTTACCAGTAGGAAGTGCACCGACTTCATGAGTCTATCAACTATTACCCATATAGAGTCACATCTGTTAGAAAAAAACTGGTAGTCCAACAATAAAATCCATAGAGATGTGTTTCCACTTCCACTCTAGGATTGGTAGTGGGTTCAGCAACCCTGTCGGTTTTCAGTGCTCCAATTTAACCCTCTAGCACACCTTACACAATGATATGAACATGGTGATCTCCTTCTTCATTGGAAGCCACCAATATACTTTGTTTAAATCTTGATACATTTTCATGGCTTGAACATTATAGCGAGCATCATATGCTTCACTCATAATGTTTCCCTTTAATGCAACATCATCTGGCGCACACAATATGTCCCCAAATTGGAGAATACCTTGGCTATCAAACCTGAACTCATTATTCTCTCCATTTTATATTGATATGGCAATTGTGATCAACTCTGGGTCTTCATGCTGTTTCTGAGCCACCTGTTCAAGAAACACTGAAGTTACCTTCATCTATGCCACTAAAGCACCATTCTCTGCTATCTCCAGTGAAGCACTTGACCGATTAGTCTATACCACTCTATGACCATCGATCATCGATGTGAGATAGATTACTCCATGATTTCTGACTAAGGACATCAACTACTACATTTGCTTTGCCCGGATGATACTGTATTCTGCAGTCATAATCACTAAGCAGTTCTACCTGTCATCTCTATTTCAGATTTAACTCCTTTTGAGTCAGAATATGTTGGAGACTCTTGTGATCTGTGAAGATCTCACATCTAACCCTATATAAATAGTGTCTTCATATATTAAGTGCAAATGTCATTGCAGCCATCTCTAGATCATGAGTCGGGTAGTTCTTCTCATGCTTCTTTAACTATCTTGATGCATATGATATAACTTTATCATTTTGCATTAGAACACACCCTAATCCTGCTCTGGGCGCATCATAATATAAGATGAAATCTTCACCTGCCTTAAAAAAAGCTAACACCGGTGCCGTGGTAAACTTTCTCTTTA
Organism: Cnidoscolus chayamansa; assembly: GCA_948266635.1. Lineage (NCBI taxonomy): Eukaryota > Viridiplantae > Streptophyta > Magnoliopsida > Malpighiales > Euphorbiaceae > Cnidoscolus > Cnidoscolus chayamansa. Next base: position 7,679 of record CAOGCB011945011.1, on the reverse strand, counting down.
GTTTCTGAAAACTCTCGTCATATGCATCAAACCAATCAAACCTCTAGTTCTTCTATGTCAATCGTGTCATCGGAGCAGCTATCTTGGAGAAATCATATACAACTTTCCTGTAGTAGCCAGCCAAACCTAGAAAACTTTTAATCTCTGTAACTGTAGTGAGTGTAGGTCAGTCTACTACCGCCTCTATTTTCTTAGGATCCACCTCGATGCCATGTTCGAACACCACGTGTCCCAAGAAAGATATACTACTCAATCAAAATTCACACTTCGAGAACTTCATGTATAGTTGGTGCTTTCTCAGTGTCTATAGAACCAATATTAGGTGTTGGGCATACTCCTCTGCATTTCTAGAATACACTAAGATATCATTAATGGACACTACCACAAAGTGATCTAGGAATGGTCTAAAAGCTCTGTTCATGAGATCCATGAATGAGGCATTAGTTAACTCGAATGGCATTACAAGGAACTCATAGTGCCCATACCTCGTATGAAATGCAATCTTGGATACATCACTCTCTTTGATATGTAATTAATGATAGCTCGATCTCAAGTCTATCTTGGAGAAGCAACTAGGTCTTGCCAACTGATAGAACAAATCATCAATTTCAGCAATGGATATTTATTCTTTACAGTGACCTTGTTTAACTGTCTTAATCTATACATAGCCTCATCATTCTGTCTTTCTTTCTTACAAACAGTATAGGGCACCCCATGGTGATGTACTTAGTATGATGAAACCTTTGTCAACTAACTCTTGTAACTGTGTCTTTAACTCTTCCAATTTTGCAGGAGCCATCCTGTAGGGCGGGATAGAAATAGACTTGACACCCAGTAATAATTCTATCTCGAACTCTATCTCCCTGTCAAGTGGCAAACCTGCAAGGTCTGTAGGGAATACATCGAGAAACTGCCTTACTACTGGCACTGACTCTAGCTCTCTCACATTCTAATCTATTGTCCTAATACAGGCTATAAATCCCTAGCACCTCTTCCTAAAGAATCTATGCGCCTGCATAAAAGATATCAGACTGGTTGATGTACCTATGGTGTCCCCTTGAAATGTGACATATCATATGGAAAGCATTATATAGTGCTAGCCAGTCCATACCTAGTATGACGTCAAAATCTGTCAAATTGAACACCACTAGGTCTGCTGGAAGGCACTTACCCTCAATGAAAACTGGATAACACTGACAGCTCCTTGACCTCTCCCTTGACCTCGACCTTGTGGAGCCACTACAGAATTCAGCCAAGTAGCCAGTGGAGCTACACTGCTCGTACCTGTCTACCGTGTCTGTGCTTGTCCTATCATGTTAGGACATTATCTGGAGAAATGACCCTTTTTGGCCAGATCTATAACATGCTGTAGTCCCAAACCTACATAGACCCTTATGTAGCTTCCCGCATCTTGCACAAGCAGATTAGCTCGACTCTGAACTCGACCCCTTTCCCATGTCGAGCCTTGACTTGACCTTAATCTAGAACTTATTCTTTTTCTTCTTGGAGCTCTTCTTTTCTCTCTATTCTCCTAGGGTTATAGTTGCAAGAGAAGTGAAATTGAGCCTCCCTACATCTGTAGCCCTAGGAACTGCTGATGTTCCCTAGCATGTCAGTGACGAGTACCTACTATGAAGTCTCATGGCATAGCTTCTTGTTTTCTTTCTTTCTCTGTCGTATGCCTAACCCATATACAATAATATATCAGTGAACCGGTCTGTATACTCATCAACACTCATCTCGTCAGTTTGCTGAAGTCGCTCAAACTCTAACATCTTTAATTCCTTTAAACTGTCTGAGAATGCCCACTTTGTAAATTCAGCAAAAAACTATTTCCAAGTCATCTACTCTATCCTGGGCTCTATATAGACTTTGTACCACTCATTTGCCTTTTTACATCGGAGTGTGAATCCATCCATCTGTATCGCTCTACTGTCATTTACCCCTAGTTCATATGTAATTATCTTGATTGCCTTGATATACTTAAATGGAACGTCTCCCTCTTTATACTTGTGAGCATCCAATTTTAAGTAGTCTATCATCTTTGTCTTGCCACTACTCCCCGAAGATATCCTAGGTGGTTGTGGCGGTGGGGCAACTGGTTATGTAATTGGTTGTGGTTCTACTGAAACTGATGGGACTAATGGGGCTGGGTTCTATGGTACTACCCCTGGGTAGCCATAATATGTTGGGTTCATTCCATAGGGTGGGTAAGGTGGATACATACCATATGGGTAAGGCATGTAAGGAGGGTAATATGGGTAGTTCTGTTGGCCTATGGTGCCACTACTTGGGTAATCGTAACCACCCACATAACCATAACTTTGTGGTAGAGGTGCAAACCCGTAAGTTGATGCATCTCCATGACAACTCGTATACCCTTTCACACCTCCTCCAACACCCATACCTAGGTTCTCATCTCTTCTCACTGTATGCTCAGCTGGCAAATCTCCCATGGACATTCTAGAAGGCTCTGCAGCTTTCCTATTTACATCAAAGGACCTTCATGAGTCCCTTGACATATCTCCCTGAGAGCTCCTTCTTGCTTTGTGCCTCGATGTAGAGGTGTTAGGGGGATCCTCGATACCCTCATATTTAGGAGGAACTCCTCATAAATGAGTTGATCATCGTGATCCACTCATATTCGCTTCTATTAAGAAGACAAAACATACATATCATTTACATAACATTTAGTTCACGTGTCACCACATGAACTCATTTGTCACCACATGAACTCACATAACATTTCACATCAACACCATTAATTTGCATAGTATACACGTGATCATATACTTAGCATATTCATCATCACTACCATGATACTATATATTGACTCCCTAATGGATGTGTACACCCTATGACGTTTGGTCCATGACATTCTATAAACACTTAACATTGCATGACTAGGTCTGATATTTTGAACCACATGCTCTAATACCAAGTTTGCAATAGTCCATCGATGCCAACTGCTACTGGTGTTAGAATCTCGACTACTTGAAGGTGACTGAAACCCTAATAAGTTGTAAGCATGAACATAAACATAAACATTATCATTAATATGCCATAAACATCATTATTAACATGTAATCTAGTGAATATAAAAGACTTTTGGTACAACATTAACTTAAGGAATATTTAAATTTCCAGTACAAGTGTCTTACATTATACCTATACACATCATCGTGGTGGACATAAATATAAGTACCAAAAATCCAACGTAAACAATTTTTAAGTACATGAGATTATACAAACATATTCCTTAACATTGACATATCCTAGGGGCAAAACATGCATAAACTGCACCATAGTGTCATTTCCGTGCTACTTGGTGTTTTTTGGTACGTTTTGCATACTTGTGAAAAAGGGGATTTAGAATTAGGGATGGGATGGAAGGATAGAAAAAGGGTAAGCTATTTTGAATTAGCTTTGTGAGAAGATATAGAAAACATATTCATAAAACATACTTTTGTGCTTGTGAACATGTATCTTCAGACATTTCACCTTAGGTAATACTGTCACCAAGATCTCTAGGTGAGTTTCAGTTGGCATAGCCATCTTTTGGGAACTATCCGAAACATAAAGATGTGTCCAGAAGCTCCTTTCGACCATGTAGTCTTACCATATGGTAACATAAACATAAATATCCCCTAGAATGTCCCAATTACTTTAGTGTTACTTCTAAGGGATAGTTCGTGATACATCTCGAAGGACATGCTGAAATAGACAACATAGCATACATAAAGGGACAAACCTAGAGATATCTTCCATAGCCATCATCAAACATAACATATGGGATCATGGGTTGTCCAGTACTACTTTTCACATAATATGTAATCAATGCAATGCAACATATCTCGTGATCTAATGCAAAACAACCTGTAATAGCTGTGATGCATGAGCAAGCCATAAAACATATGTTTCTGTATCATAAAAACCTTTTAGTTCATATCTACTTACTTGGAAACTTAAGCGTAGTTGACGAATCCTCAGTTCGTCATTGTTGTCCCTGATTTTCAAGGTCTGATCCTGTATTCCAGACTTCAGATTAGAGATTCAATATAGACTTAGAAACATATTTAAAACGTCCCTTAAACTCTCATAGGACATAATATAATCATAGCATAATTAATCTTGGCAATTTAGGTTAAAAATTGCTGAACATGGGACTTTCAGCAGTAGGTTCGACGACCGAAGGTCACCCTTACAAAGACGAAAGTTTCATTATCAGCAGCAGGCTCGACTGCCACTAGTCTTCTTTGCCACTAAGATTGGCGGCCGAAAGTCCCACCTTCAATTGCTGAAGTAGGACTTCATTCCTTCTCTTGAGTTGCTTTTCAGTTTCGGCAGCCTAAACTCCCTTTCGGCTGCCGAACTTGGGTTTTGGCAATGACCAAAACCTTGGTTCTTGCATGTTTTCATGTCCAAAGAACCTGCAACTCAACTCAATTTATTTCTAAACATTCACATTCATCAATTACGACTCAACTAACAACATTTTTATTAACATGCATTTATTAATTCATCATTTCATATAATTCGTCAATTTCCTTAAACTTTCATAAACCTAGCATTTTAGTTTTCCTCTATTCTTTAACATGTATTTCTATTTTAACTATTCTAATTCATTTCTTACAACATTAAACACGTTATATTATGCATACCTTCAACTTTAGTTTATCATTTGGTCATTTTTCACCATTTCTCTAATTTTTTCACTTAACCCCAATTTTCATTTGCATGCAACATTTCTCTTGTGAATTCATCATTTAACACCTTAACTAACCTGGATTAAAGACTTGGACTGACTGGAACTCAGATTGAACATCTTTTCTTCAAGTTCTTCCAAGTTCCAATCATGTACTTTATCCTCTCCAAATCTTTTCTCTGTCTTAAACTTAATTCAATTATTGTTTAACCTTCTTGAACCTTTACTTACGTTTTGGCGACTTAGGATTTTCTGTGTTTGAGAGAAAATGAGGAGGAATTGCCAAAACTCCTCCCTTAGTCGGCTTCCTCCATTATTTATAATTTAGGTGCAACATGGGTTCAGCGGCGAACCCGACTTTTCAGGTTTTTCCTAGCCAAACTTCACTTAGTCACTCAACTTTACCTTCTTTTCATTTTAGTCCTTTCATTTTATATTTTAGTCATTTTAACTTTTATAACTGAACATTTTGATCCCTAAACACTATTCTGGCTCAGTTTTTGAATATTTCACGAATATTTCGGTCATAAATTCAGAATTCGACGTCGAAAATATATCATATGTTACATATTTGAAATGAAACATGAGGAAATAATTATTGAACTAAGCGCAAGATTCACAAATATTGTTAATATGCTAAAGGCTCTTACAAAGAGATTTGATTAATAAGATCTAGAGAAGAAAATCATTAGATCTTTTCCAAAGTCATAGGAAGCTAATACTACCATCATTTTTTTGTACAAAGGATTTCACTAGATACAAATATAATGAGCTAATTGGTCTTTTAATTGCTCATGAAATGATGTTCAAGAAAAATGTCATTGAAAAAAGGAAAGAAAAAGTGAAGAAAGGGATAACACTCAAATCTGAAAAAGTGAAAGAAAAGAGAAAGTAAATTGCTCTTAAAGTTGAATCAAGTGAAATGTCAAGTATGACAAGTAATAATGATGAAGAGATGGCAATGGTATCAAGAAACTCTAAAGAGCATCCAAAAAAACTAGAAGAAAGTATATGAGGTTCATGAAGAAGAATTCCTCCAAATCCAATAAAAACTAAAGAAGAGAATATTTATTTTGAATGTAAAAAAATGGGTCGCATCAAATTGAATTGTCCACAACTTAAAAGAAAGAAATATGAAAGTGAGAAACCTAGAGATGACAACAGAAAAAAGGTTAATGATAGCTTGAATTGACAATAAAGAGAATCAAGTGATGTTAGTGATGAATTTGTAAACTTTTGCATGATGAATATTAATGAAGAAAAAGCAAAATCCTCTCAAAAGGAAGAAAGTGATGATGAGGTGTGCCTAAGGAGCAAGCAAGAAAGTGAGAAGTGGCATATTGGCAGTGGTTTCTTAAGCCATATGACCGATGATAAAAGCAAATTTCCAAAACTAGACATGATAGGAGAACATGTGAGAATTGGAGATAAAGGTAAAACTCTAATAATTGGTAGTGGTACCATTGGAACAAACCCTTGCATTAATAATGTTGCTCTTGTTGATAGATTAAAGTTCAATTTTCTAAGTGTAAGTCAATTGTATAATAAAACATTCAAGGTAAGTTTCTCATACTTATTGTAACATTCAAAGGTTAAATAAAGATACCATGTTTATAGGAACTAGAGTTGAAAATATTTATTCATTTGATTTGCAATAATTTGAGAAAAATGAAGACAATTTTTTCTCTCTCTTGATGATAGTTTCTGGTTATGGTATATAAGACTAGGTCATGCTAGCATGCATGCTATTCCAAAACTTTTCAAAAAGACAAATAGTTAAAGATTTACTTAAGCTCATCTGTTGAGATGGTCTTCCATGTGGATCATATGCATTAGGAACGAAATATAGGTCATCATTTAAACTGAAGAATGCTATTTTCACATCTAGGCCATTACAATTGCTTTATCTTGATTTGTCTAGACTTGTGACTACTACTAGTCATGGTGCGAAATCACGTGCTTTAGTTATTGTAGATGATTATTCAAGATATATGTATGGACATTCTTCCTAGCTCTTAAAGATGATACTTATAAAGTGTTCACTTTATAAGAAAGTTCAAAATCAAAAGGGGTATATTGCAAAACATCTCTTAGAAGAGATTATGGCAAGGAGTTTAAAAATCATTTATTGAAGAATTTTGTTCCAAAAAATGGTATTTTCTGTAATTTTTAGCTCCTAAAACTCCCCAACAAAATAGAGTTGTAGAGAGAAAGAATATAACACTTCAAGAAATGGCTAGGACTATGATAAGTGAAAATCATTTACCAATAAATAAAGCTATTAATACCTCTTATTACATTTTGAATAGAGTTCTAATAAAAAACCTATGAGATATGGAAAGGAAGAAAACTAAATATTTGTAATTTTAAAGATTTTGGATGTAAATGTTATATTTTGAATAATAAAAAGAGTAATCTCAAACATTTTGATGAGAGAATCTTACTTAGGTACTATACAAGTAGCAAAGCATTAATGGTGTTTAATAGGAGAACTTTGTGTGGAAAACGTTATACAAGTTCTATTTGATAACACTAACCCTTCCTTTAGAAACAAAGTTTATTTGGTTAATGATGAGTAAAATATTAGAAGTGAATGATCAAATTCCTCAAAATCAAAGAGAAGCAAGAACTAGAGATGATGAGACTAATGAAAATGTACAATAAGAAATGTCAAACTTGGAAGAATTGAGATTAGAAGATTTCCATCATGAAAGCTTATCACAAAAGTGGAAATATTATCAAAATGTTCTCGAAGAAAATACACTTATAGTCCATCCCACAAGATGATAACTAGAGCATAACTAAGGAAATATTATGGTACTATATCCTTTGTTTCTCAATTTGAACATAAGAGTATTTATGAAACAAAAAATGATGAGATTTAGATGCTTACCATGCAAGAAGAACTCAACCAGTTTAAGAGAAATTAGATTTGGAAACTTGTATCTAAACCTAAGAACCATACAATTATTAG
>CAOGCB011944560.1:0-11727 GCA_948266635.1 Cnidoscolus chayamansa | reverse complement strand
TGATATGTTTGAAAGTATAAAGATATGAATAAGATGAATGAGTGTTCACATAATAATTGATGTGTTATGAGTTGATATTGAAATAAGAGTGATAGTAAAGAGAAGCATTTGCATTGATTGATAAAGCATGAGTTGAGTTGTGCATATGAGAACATGATTGACATGAAGCATAGCATGCATAAATATGGGAAGAACCATGAAGGTGAAGAGGTGACCCATCATATAATATAAGTGGGAAGAACCATGAAGGTGAAGAGGTGACCCATCTTATTAAACAAATAGGAAGAACCATGAAGGTGAAGAGGTGACCCATATAATATATAATTGGGAAGAACCATGAAAGTGAAGAGGTGACCCATTATATAATTAATACATATATGGCCATAATATTGAGAAATGATTACGAAGCGTTAAAAGAAGATGAAATATGAATAACGAAGAAAAGAAAAAAAAATGGAGATTTCATAGCATGGAATGCATTGCATTAGGTTTGTAGCATTTCATTAATGGATCATTAGAGTGGTAAAATGTGTGTTAAGGAAATAGTTGTTGTAATTATACATGATAGAATTACATTGATGTGGTTTAATTGAGTATGTTTATAGCTTACTGAGATGTATTCTCAGCGTTCATCCCTGATAAACGCAGGTGAAAGTAGCAAAGGAAAGCAAGAATAATAGAGTACTTGCTTGATAGAGTTGATTCAGAGGTAGATATTGTAAAGTTGGTTTTGTATCCCAATATTTTGTAATAGGTACTTTGTAATTTTGTAAGTATCACTATAAGGCGAGGCAGTAATGGATTGTAATATAAACTTATATATGTTGCGTGTGATATTTTAACTCTGATAACTATTTGTGAAAATGTTTTAAATTTGATTTATGTAAAGAATGTTTTCAAGGAATGCATGTTGTAAATAGTTTGATATGAAAATATTTAGTTTGAATGAATGATGTTGTTCTAATAAAAGTTGATTTGAAAATGAGAAAAATTTGTACAGGTCTTAGTGTGCTACGATCCTAACTATCCCTTACAGGGTGATTAGTGGTTTTCCGGTAGAGGAAAGGGAAAAATCATTAGTCATTTAGTGGGAGGCATGTCATGGGAGATGTGACAGTAAGAGAAGACAAAGAGGAAAGAAAAGAAAGAGAAGAAAAAGAACATGGAAGAAGCTTAATCCAAGTTCACAGATGATCAAGGCTTCAAATCTAGGTTAGTTATGATTTATGAATGATGAATTAATGACAAAAGTCAAGCATGCAAATGATAATAGGAAGATTAGGTTAAGTTTAAAGAAATGGATTAAAGATGAAAATGGAACCAAATGATGAACATGGAAATGATGTATGAACATTTAAAAGAGTTTAATGATGTTAGAATATATGTTAGAAATGTTAGAATAAAATGAATGTTAGAAATGAGGTAGAAGAAATGGAAATGCAAAGTTTAGGAAATGTTAAGTTATGTGAAAAATGGAAAGAATGTATGGAATTGATGAAACAAGTGATGCATGTTGATGAAAATGAGGTTAGTTGAGTTGCAATGAGGTTATGAAATGTTTAGAAATGTTTTAAATGGTAAATTGCATGATTTGGGCATGTTGTAAGTGTTGGAACTCAAGTTTTGGCCACTGCCAAAATCCAAATTCGGTGGCCTAAAGGGTGTTTCAGTTGCTAAACTGGGGAGCAACTCAAGAAAGGAAGGGAAGGCTAGCTTCGGCAACCGAAGGTTGGACTTTTGGTCGCTGAACCTAACAGCAAAGAGGTCTTATGGCAGCTGAACTTGCTGCCGAAAGTGAGACTTTTATCTCTGTAAGGGTGACCTTCGGCACCGATCCTACCGCCAAAAATCCCTTGTCCATCAATTTCTAATCCAAATTGCTTAGATTAAGTATGTTATTTTATGTAATGTTTTATGGGGTTTTAAGGGATGTTGTCTCTAATCCAAAGTCTGGAATATAGGATCGAACCATGAAATTCAGGGACATTAGTGAAGAACATGGATTCGTTAGTACGTCAGTCTACAGGTGAGTGGAGATAAACTCTTTATGATACAGAAAATGTAAATTGATGTTTTTAGCATGCTCACACATCATAATGCTTCAGTTGTTGCATTAGATGCATGATATATGTTGCACTGCATTATTCATGATCTATGGCCGGTAATGTTGAGTGATCCAGAAGTCTACCGTGTTTATGTTATGTCCACGGAGAGATCTCTTGAAATATCCTTTAGTATGTCCCTCGGATGTAATACATTGAGACTTTAGGATTTTCTTGGGCTCCATATGTTATGTTATGTATATGGTAAGTCCATAACAGGCCGAAAGGAGCTGTTATGATGCATATGAGTACTTGAGGGAAGTTGCTAGCCTAGAAGGTATTCGGATGGTTCTAAGAAGATGACTTGCTAATTAGAACTGACCCAGGGATTTTTTGGTGACAATATTACCTTAAGTGAAATGTTTGAAGGTGATGCATTACACGATCATGAAAATAAATGTTTTATGAATGTTTTTCTGTATCTTCTCACTAGGCTGTTCAAATAGCTTACCCCTTTTATACCCTTACCCCTACCCTATCTCCATTCCGTTTTTCATAAGTTATGCAGGAAGAACGGATGTAAAAGAGTAGATTGCATGTCCCGATGGTGATGATGTTGTTTGCCCCTAGGATATGTAAATGTAAAAGAAAATGTTTTATAATCTTATGTATCACATGTTAATGTATATGTTTAGATTTGGTACGTATGTTTATGTCCACCACATTTATGTGTACAGGTAAGACACATGTACTAGGAATTTAAGTATTCCTTGTCTTTTTCAGATTTGACAGAAAAATAAAATTAGCAAACTACTTTTAAAATTAGCATGCTATGTTTTCAAAATTAACTAATTATTTTCAAATTCAAAATATTTTTAGCAAGCTAATTTTGAGGAAGATTGGACTGAGCATTGAAAGTAGCCTGACTTGTTTTCTAGCCATTGGCTGTCATAGAAACTTTTGAGCATAAACTTAGGTATATAAGCATGCATTTACTACAATTTTTAAGTAATGAAAGTGAGACAATTTATTGAGGAATTCTTAAGCGAAAATTTCAGCATTTTTCATCAACTTTCATTGAGAGCTTCATTGGCAAATCTTCTCTCTCTTCTTATAACATTCAATTGTAATCTTTTGAAAGAGAGTGATTCCTTATAAACATTCAATTCATCTTATATTGAGGATAGTCTAAGTGAGGGTACATCACTTGGAAATTAAGCACCTTGTGAGCTTAAAGGAGTTTGAGGGTACATCAAACTTGTAAAGGTTCACTAAGCACCTGAAAATCTTGAGTATTGTAAAAGGTTTATCTCTTACCTGATAAAAGAGGTTAACAGTAGATTGGAGATCTCAAGAGGAAGCTTGAGAAGAATGAACGTAGGTCGTTTTGCCGAACCACTATAAATTTCAGTATTTGAATGTTCTCTTCCCTAATCTTATTAATATGTCTTGAAATTATTGGATGATACATATTGGTGTTTAGCTGATTGCCTTTGAGATTTCATTGAAGTAGATGTCAAAATTAGCAAACCTAAGTACTTAGCTAATTTTAGCGTGAATAGTAATGTAAACAATAATATGAACAATAACTTTTTAACAGACTAAAAATTAGCTAGGTAATTTTTTATTTTTCAATCTTAAGATAATCAGCTTCTCATACATTGATATGATTTGATAGCACTCTAGAAGTATTCAGTCACAATTTTTCATAAGAGTTTAGAGCAAGAACTTGAAAAATTGATTGAATTGAAAAAGTGACAAATTCACCACCTCTTGGTCATTTATACTTAGGACAGTAAATTTGTATTAGAGCTTAACTCTCTTGCTTAGGGTTCAAACACCTTAGAAAGATCCTAGAATGGCTAGTACTTCTAACATTGTTGGAGTCCACACATATATAGTTGAAGGACACTCAATCACTAGACCTTATTTGTTTAATGACAGAAATTACTCATTTTGGAAAACTAGGATAAGAACTTTTATTCAATCTGTTAACTTTAATGCATGGAAAGTAATTAAAGATGGTCCTCACATTCCCATGAAAGTTGAGCCTGAAAAGCCTCTATACGTAAAACAGAAGATGAATTTGATGACAATGGTTGGAAAAGAATTTCTGTGAATACTATCAACATTCTACTTTGTGCTCTTGATCTAAATGTATATAATCAAGTTTCAAGTTGTGAATAAGTAAAGGAAATCTAGTATAAACTTGAGGTATCTTATGAAGAGATTAACGAGCCACTAGTGATTAAGGCAGCCTATTGAAGTTTTTCAAGCATCTCAAGTAATGATAAAGAAAAGACTATGTTCGCTAGAAAAGTCATAGGAACATTAAAAAAAGGTGGAAAGAAGTACATGGAATGTCATGAACGAATTTTAGGGCCTAGGAGATTAGGTGCCTAAAATAAGGAAATAAGTTGAGAAATGCATAAATGAGATAAGAAATAAAATAAAAAGGAAAATAGTGAAGGAAATGAAGAAATAGAAAATAAGAAGATAAAAAGAAAATAGAAAATTGAAAATAAAAAAAAATGATAAAAAAATGAAAATGTTGAAAAGTCAACAAAAGTGGCATAAAAGGGATAAGATAGGGAAAAAGTGAGGAAGCCAGTAGACAAAGAAGAAAGGCAATGGGAGAAGGAAAAGAGAAGAGAAGAAGAGAAGAAGAGAAGAAAAGAAGAAGAAGAAGAAGAAGAGGAAGAAGAAGAAGAGGAAGAAGAAGAAGAGGAAGAAGAAGAAGAGAAAAGATTTAAAGGTGCTTGGAGCGAAACAATTCCTGAAGCTCGTGATAGAGTGGATAAAGGGAAAGCAATAGAAGGTATGTTATGGGATCATTGTACAACTGTGTGCACAATGAAAATGTGTTAAGTATTGATGTTTGAAGTGTTTGATATTTCTTAATTTATTTTTGTTGAAAACCTGGTGAGCAAGTAATTGAAATGTAGATTGGGAGCCACCAATGATAATTGATATAGAAGTGTGTATATGTAAGGAAATAAGTAAATGATATGTTGAACAATTGTGTGATTTGATTGTAATTTGTGAAGTGTGATTGAAATAAATGATTGTTGAATAATTGGGTGTTGGTTTGCGATGTGTAATGTGAAATGAAAGAGTGATTGTGATTGTGAACTATGATGCAATGTGATTGAACTGATTGAGCATTGAATAAGATGAGAATGATAGCAAAGAAAAACATATGTATATGATTATTGAAACATGAGATATGATATGCATATAATGTCATGAAATGCATACAACATATCATACTCACGGGAAGAACCGTAGAGATGTAGTGGTGACCCGTGACATAAAAAGATGTTGTAGAGATAGAGTGGCACTTGTGACATAAAAAGATGCCGTAGAGATGGAGTGGCATTTATAATATAAAACCATGCCATAGAGATGGAGTGACACTTGTGACACAAAAGAAAAGAAATGTGATGATATTGAGAAATTGTGCACAATTAGATGATGAAATATGATCATTGAATTGAAGGAAGACTATGGAAGAATTGCATGGAGTGCATTCATATCATATGATAATGCATCATATATTGAAATACTACATTTGTTATTCCTTGAAGAATGATAAGAGAAGATGTTTATATTGATTGTGATGATATATGATGATTTCAAATGTGAAATCAATGGATATCAATGTGCATGTTTTATATTAATGTTATGTATGTTACATGTGGGTGATTATAATTTACTGAGTTTCGTACTCAGCATTTATCCCTGATATAAACGCAGGTGAAAGTAGCAAGAGAAAGCAATGTGAACGGTGAACTTGCTTGTAAAGGATTACAGAGGTACTTAGTTGTAATTGGAAATGTATCCCAATACTTTTGTATTTTTATATAGTTGTAACTTGTAACTATCACTATAAGAAAGATGCAGTATTGTATAAATCTTGTAATTATGCTGTGTAAATTATAATTCTGAGAAAAGTTTTGTAATAATGTTTTAAATTTGGTTTCATGGAAAGATTTTAAATTGAATGATAATGATGTTTTAATGATTTAGAAATGCAGAAAATTTGTACAGGATTTTACAGGACAATGATCCAATTCTATCCCTTACAAGGTGATTGGTGATTTTCTATAGAGGAAGTGGGAAATCACTAGTCATTTTGTGGGAGACATGTCATGGGTAGATGTGACATGTTTTGTTTGGTATCAGAGCCTCCGGTTGAATATTGTGTGAGATAACTATAATTACTGCCTCTAGTGATATGTTACATAATTTGGGATATAAATGTTACCTCTGAAACTGATTATGATACCTATATTTTGTCAGGAGATGAAACATATTAATAGAGTGAAAGAATGGCGGATAGAGCTATTATCATCGGGGAGGAAAGTGATGGTAATAATAACCCTCAGGCAAATGGTATGTCTAAATTTGGAGAGAGGGTGGAAGGAGGAGTCGACCCAATACAAAGAGAACATGTTGAGGGGACTCTAATGGCGGAGATGCCAGCAGCATCTTCAGTTAATCCGATAGCTACTCAGGTAGCTAATTTGTTGATGTTGCTGCAAGGGCATAATTTTCCACAAGCTCCATTGATAGTTAGTAGAGAACAACCACAGAAAGACTTTGATAAGCTCAGAGCTTATGGAGCAGAGGATTTCACAGGAACCACAGATCCTTACGTGGAGGAGATGTGGTTAGAAAGGACTTCTAGGGTGCTCAGAAAGCTGGAAAGCACTAATGCTATGAAAGTGGAGTATGCAATCTCCTTATTACAAGATGACGCTTATGAATGGTGGAAGACCATACCTCATGGTCTTGTTGAGCCACCAGTGTTGTCATGGGAAGATTTTCAGAGGGAGTTCCGACAAAATTACATCCCTACTGCTTATACTGATCAAAAGTTGCAGGAATTTTTGAGTTTGAAGCAGGGGACAAATCTGTAGCAGAGTATGAGAGGGAATTCATTAGGTTGGCCTATTATGCTGGGAACCTAGTGATGACTGGCAGGGACAGATGCAAACGGTTTGAGTAGGGGTTGAAGCCCCGGATTCAAATGTTGGTGCAAGGGTTCAACTATGAAGAATTCTCATTATTGATATCAAATGCGCTCAACCAGGAGCGTACTCTGAACGGAGAGGAAGAGAACCGGGCTAAGCAACCTCGGAAATGGGCTAAAGGAGAGGGATCTTCCTCCAGGTTTCCAACAAAAGGAAGATTTAGAGGATCTTTTGCACCAAGACAGAGCAGCTTTAGGCCACTAGTGCCTAGACCTCAGATAAGTGAACAAAGCAGACAATTATCTGGGGTAATATGTTATAGGTGTAGAGGAACAAGACACCTTGCCAGAAACTGTTCTACTCCAGGGAGAATGCCACTGCACACTGTTGTTGAAAACAGGGGGTATGGACCGCAGATGAGCAGAACAACTACATACTCTGGTAACAGAGGCAGAGGTAGGGGTAGATCCGAACAGATAAGAAGAGATGGTAGTCAAGTATCAGTTAATCAAAACCCTACCATAGAGGCTCCAGCTAGAGTCTATACAATGAGACAAGCGGAGGACTTGCATGCAACAGACGTGGTGATAGGTAAAACCCTCTTGTTTGATCATATGTCTTTGATTCTATTTGACCCTGGTTCTTCCCATTCGTATATAAATGTGGGATTAGTAAATAAATCGGGATGGAAATGGGAACATATGGATGTTGAAAGGGTAGTTTCTAGTTCATTGGACCATGAAGTGAGGGTGAACCAAATTTATAGAAATTGTCCTTCGGTGTTGTATGGGGTTGTATTTTCATCAGATTTGATATAAATGCCTTTCAAAGAGTATGATATTATTCTGGGAATGGATTGGCTGTCGCGATATCAGGCGATAGTTGATTGTAGGGAAAAGAAAAATAGAGTTTAGAGACTCAAAATACCAGGGAATTGTGATACAGGGGTGTAAACCATCAATAATATTTTCCCTGATATCAGCCACCACAGCTAGAAAGTTAATGGCACAGGGGTGCATGGCTTATCTAGCCCATGTAACAGATACTAGAGTGGAGCCACCTAAACTCCATGATATTCCCACATTATCTGAGTTTCCAGATGTTTTTCCTAATGAGTTACCAGGATTACTTCCAGTTCGAGAAGTTGAATTTGAAATAGAGGTAATGCTAGGTACAGAGCCTATTTCTATTGCTCCTTATAGAATGGCTCCTACACAGTTGAAAGAGTTGAAAACTCAATTGCAGGAATTACTTGATAAGGGATACATTAGACCTAGTGTTTCCCCATGGGGTGCACCAGTATAGTTTGTGAAAAAGAAAGATGGTACACTACGGATGTGCATCGATTACAGGCAATTGAATAGGGTGACGGTGAAAAACAAATATCTGTTGCCAAGAATTGATGATTTGTTTGATCAATTGAAGGATGCTGCTATTTTCTCAAAGATTGATTTGAGATCAGGCTACTACCAGCTTCGAGTAAAAGATAGTAGTATTCCTAAAACCGCATTCCGAACTAGATATGGGCATTATGAGTTTTTGGTGATGCCGTTCGGATTGACAAATGCACCTGCAACTTTAATGGCATTGATGAATACTGTGTTTAATGAGTATTTGGATCAGTTTGTCATAGTATTCATTAATGATATTCTAGTGTATTCACAGAATAGAGATGAACATGATAGGCATTTGAGACTGGTTTTGCATAAATTACGGGAGAAACAGTTGTATGGAAAATTATCAAAGTGTAATTTCTGGATGGAGCATATATCATTTTTGGGTCGTATCATATCTGCAGAGGGTATCCGTGTCGATCCAAGTAAAGTGGAAGCGATATTAAGCTGGCAACCACCTAAAAATGTCAGTGAGGTACATAGTTTTCTTGGATTGGTAGGTTACTACAGGAGATTTGTGAAGGGATTTTCTATGATTGCAATCCCTTTGACCAGATTGTTGAGAAAAGATGTCATTTTTTAGTGGAATGAACAATGTCAAGCTAGTTATGACCGGTTGAAGAAAAGTTTAACACAAGCACCAGTGTTAATTTTGCCTACTCCTAGTGTAGATTATGTGATTTACAATGATGCTTCACTGAATGGGCTTGGCTGTGTGCTGATGCAAGACAGAAAAGTGATAGCTAATCCATCTAGACAGTTGAAGCCACATGAGAAGAACTACCCTACACATGATCTGGAACTAGCAACTATTGTGTTTGCATTGAAAATTTGGCGACACTATCTGTACGGGGAGAAATGTTACATCTATACAGATCATAAAAGTTTGAAGCACTTGGGTACACAGAAGGAATTGAATCTCAGATAGATGAGGTGGCTAGAATTGATTAAAGATTATGACTGTCTGATCAATTATCACCCAGGGAGAGCTAACTTAGTGGCAGATGCACTTAGAGAAAAGTGCATTGAAAATTTGAGTTTGGAACTAGCAGCTATTATGTTTGCATTGAAAATTTGGCGACACTATCTGTACAGGGAGAAATGTTACATCTATACAGATCATAAAAGTTTGAAGCACTTGGGTACACAGAAGGAATTGAATCTCAGATAGATGAGGTGGCTAGAATTGATTAAAGATTATGACTGGCTGATCAATTATCACCCAGGGAGAGCTAACTTAGTGGCAGATGCACTTAGCAGAAAAGCATTTGCTAGTTTGCAGGAAACACCTATGAGTTTGGTGAGAGATGTACAAAAGCTTAATACTATGATTACTCATCATTCTAATGATGAATCAGTGGTAGAACTGAGAGTGAAGCTTGTATTAATAGAGCATATTAAAGCATCAGCTGAGACAGATGAGCAGTACCAGAATGAATTTGCTAAAGTTTGGGTAGGAGAGACTACATAATATATAGTGAATTCAGATGGGTTACTGTGTTATAGAGGCAGAATTTGTGTGCTAGTTGATGATGAGCTTAAGAGAGAGATTCTAAAAGAAGCACATGAATCTTTGTATTCATTTCATCCAAGTAGTACAAATATGTACTTGGATTTGAAACCATACTATTGGTGGATTGGGATGAAAAAGGATATAGCTGAATTTGTTGCAAGGTGTTTAACTTGTCAGCAGGTAAAGGCAGAACATCAGTTTCCAAATCTCAAAATGTGTTTCCACTAGAGTTAGATCGGATTCACAATGTTTTCCATGTATCGATGTTGAAGAGATACAGATAAGACCCTTCACATATTATTTTAGCTGAAGCAATTGAGATTCAGCTGGATTTGAGCTATAGTGAGGAGCCAATCAGGATCTTGGCATGGGAAACTAAGCAGTTGAGGAACAAGCAGATCCCGTTGGTAAAAGTATTGTGAAATCATCACATGTGACAGGAAGCTACATGGGAACGAGAGATAGAGATGAGACAATTATATCCCTATTTCTTTGAAGGTTAGTATCTTTTAACCTTGGAAAGTTAATATGATTTAAATTTGAAAGTTAATCTGTTTTAAATTTCGAGACGAAATTTCTTAAGATGGGGAGAATTGTCATGAACGAATTTTAGGGCCTAGGAGATTAGGTGCCTAAAATAAGGAAATAAGTTGAGAAATGCATAAATGATATAAGAAATAAAATAAAAAAATAGTGAAGGAAATGAAGAAATAGAAAATAAGAAGATAAAAAGAAAATAGAAAATGGAAAATAAAAAAAATAAAAAATAAAAAAAAATGATAAAAAAATGAAAATGTTGAAAAGTCCACAAAAGTGGCATAAAAGGGATAAGATAGGGAAAAAGTGAGGAAGCCAACAGACAAAGAAGAAAGGCAACGGGAGAAGAAAAAGAGAAGAGAAGAAGAGAAGAAAAGAAGAAAATGAAGAAGAAGAGGAAGAAGAAGAAGAGAAAAGATTTAAAGGTGCTCGGAGCGAAACAATTCCTGAAGCTCGTGATAGAGTGGATAAAGGAAAAGCAATAGAAGGTAAGTTATGGGATCATTGCTGATGTGAGCAAAGTCCACTTAAAGTCAATGGAGCTAACACCTCCACAAGGGCCGATTACAAAGTCAAAAGCAAAAGAGCTCAAAGGAATTTCTAATGGACTCATGCAACTATACATGATTGAAGATATGTTCGCTACTGAGGGTGGACAAAGGCTGGTTCAGCTCACCACATTGGAACAAGGAGAAAATCAGCTTTTCATGCGTGAACAGTAATAAAGTCGCGCTCGTACCTGGAAGAGCCGCGCCCGCGAATTGGGATCCAAAGCTTCTGTTTCTCCAGGGTGCATTTTTGCGCTCGCGAAGTAAAGAGTCGCACTCGCGAGTATGGAAACAAAGTTTTTATTTCTCCAGGGTGCATTTTCACGCCCGTAATTATAAGGGTCACGCTCGCGATAAGGTCCCCAAAGCTTCTATGTAACTTTATCACAAAGTCGCGCTCGCGACTTGTCTAGTCGCAATCGCGAATTATATTCTATTTTGTCGATAAACCTTTTCATTAAGGGTAGTTTAGACCTTTTTTTCTTTAATTTTGTTGGAAACCCTAGCTAAGGTATTGTGGCATATATAAGAGCCACTTATGACGTTTAAGCAGACAATGATTATTATGTATGAAATTTATCATTGAATGATATTACTTCTTCTTCAAGGAGAGTCTTGGTTCTCAACATTGCACAACGAATAAGGTTAGTACATCAATTGTGTGAATCTTGTTTCTGTGCATGTTAATTCAAACAATCCATAATAAGCGTTCTTAAT
>CAOGCB011937970.1:0-14438 GCA_948266635.1 Cnidoscolus chayamansa | reverse complement strand
TTTGGCCACGATTATTGATTAATTGGACCATTTTTAGCCGATTTATTCGAACTAGGGGTAATATGCCAAAGTTATGGATTAACTAGGCATTCTTGGCCCATAAGTTCGGATCTAGCTTGAATACCTTGATTATTGATTAACCGGGCATCATAGCTTTAGATCTGTTTAATTAAATCTTTAATGATATGGATGCAAAATGATTGGGTTTAGAATTGGAGTAGAAGAGAAGTATGCATATGATACTTTAAATAAAAAGAAGTAAAGTTCTAGAAGCGTACCTGATTCAAACGTCTTCCACTTCGGAGCTTCAGTTTGTCAGATCTCCAATGATATTAAAGTAATCAAGTGATCACAACTCAAAAATAATAATGCAAGATTAATGAATGCAAGAGGAAAGCAATAAAAGAATCGCAAGGAGCGAGGGAGGGAGAGTGATCGCTCGTCAACACAAGTAGTTCGTAATAATTGAGAATTGCTTAAAGCAAGGAGGGAGAAGAGAAAGATCGTCAACACAAGCGGTTTGTGAAAATGAAGGCCGGGGGCTGCTTTTATAGAAAAATTCGGCTGGAGGGCGGCTGAACCCGCCGTGGCCAGCGGTTGGGCCCGCCGTGGAAGGGTGCGTGGACCTGCCATCAAAGGGTGGTTGGACCCGCCGTAGACGGCGGTTGCACCCGTCGTCGAAAGGCGGTTGGGCCTGCCGTGGACGGGCGGGTGGACCCGTCGTCGACGGGCGGGTGGACCCGCCGTTGAAGGGTGGTTGGACCCGCCGTAGAGGGCGGTTGCACCCGTCGTCGAAGGGCAGTTGGACCCGCCGTGGCCGGCGGTTGGGCCTGTCGTGAACGAGCGGATGGACCCGTCATCGACGGGCAGGTGTAGCAGTCGTGCCTGGCGGTTGCACCCGTCGTCGAAGGGTGGTTGGACCCGCCGTAGACGGTGGTTGCACCCGCCGTAGACGATGGTTGCACCAGCCGTGGGCGGCGGTTACGCCCGCCGACGAGCTGTCTGCCCAGGCGATTTTCATTTTGAAGGCTTTTTCGTGAGTTCCGTACCTCCAAAAATTATTCCGAGGATAATTTCATATCTCTTACGACGTTCCGGAAGTTTTGAGTACCATATTGGCCTATTTCTGGAAGATTTTCCGGAAGGCCTCCGGTCCGGCCGAACTGTTTGCAGTTCGGGAAAATAGGCTTTCTGAACCTCAAAATTCGAGTATTCACAACCTAATGTATGTTAGGGATAATAAGGTCATAGTTAAAGGGCTAGAGTCAATGTTGATGGTAAGAGAGTTTTCAGTTGTCGTTCTTGATGACATTGCAGGTTTGCCACCTAATAGAGGTGATGAGTTTGAGATAGAGTTGATACCGGGTGTAAGACCCATCTCTACCCGCCTTACAGGATGCACCTATAGAGCTAAAATAATTGAATGCACAACTACAAGGCCTAGTGGATAAAGGTTTCATTAGGCCAAGTAGTCACCATGGGGCACTCCAATGTTGTTTGTACAGAAGAAGGATGGATCAATGAGATTGTGCATCGACTACAAACAACTTAACAAAATGAGAATAAAGAACAAGTACCCCCTTACTAAGGATTGATGACCTATTCGACCAGCTGGAAGGAGTTGAATGCTTCTCTAAGTAGATTTGAGGTTGGGCAATCATCAGTTGAGGATCAGAGAGGGTGATGTACCGAAGACAACTTTTAAACCCGTTATGGGCACTATGAGTTCTTTGTAATGTCTTTCAGGTTAACGAAGCCCCAAAAGCATTCATGGATCTCATGAATAGAGTTTTCATACCATACTTGGATCATTTCATGATTATCTTCATCGGTGACATTCTAGTGTATTCTAGAAACTAGGAAAAGCATGCCCAACACTTGTGGCTGGTATTATAAACACTAAGAGAGCATCAGTTGTATGCGAAGTTCTCGAAGTGTGAGTTCTAGTTAGGGAGCATATCTTTCTTGGGCCATGTGGTGTCGAAATACGGTATTGAGGTAGACCCAAAAAAGTAGAGGTAGTGGCAAACAAGCCTATACCCACGACAGCAACAGTGATCAGGAGTTTTATTGGTTTGGTTAGATACTAATAGGAGATTCGTCTAAGATTTCTCTAAAATAGTTACTCCTATAATGAGATTGATGCAAAGAATCATAGATTTATATGGTCTGTAAAGTATGAAGAGAGTTTCAATAAGCTGAAGAACACACTGACCATAACACCAGTGTTAGCCCTACTGAGGATAGGGGAAGACTTCATCATGTTTTGCCATGCTTCCAAAGTGGGTTTAGGTATGTTCTGATGCAGAATGATGGAGTGATAGCCTACGCATCGAGGCAACTAAAAAAACATGAGAAGAACTACTCGACTCACAAGCTGGAGATGGCTGCGGTAATTTTTTGCTCTCAAGATATGGAGGCATTACCCCTACGGGGTATGATGGGAGATCTTCACGGATCACAAAAGCCTCAAGTATCTACTGAGTCAAAAGGAGCTTAATTTGAGAAAGAGGAGATGCGTAGAGCTGCTTAGTGACTATGATTGTAAAATACAATACCATCTAGGCAAGGCGAATGTAGTAGCTAATGCCCTTAGTCGGAAATCATGGAGTAGCTTATCCCGTATTACTATAGTGAGACGACCAATAGTCAGAGAACTCTATCAATTGATCAGCGAGGGACTTCGCTTGGAGATAGTAGAAAATAGTGCCTTAATGGAACAAATGATAGTCACTCCAATGTTTCTCGAGCAGGTGGCTTAGAAATAGCATGAAGACCCCTAGTTGGTCAGGATGGACAGGAAAGTGTAGAGTGGGGAAACATATGAGTACTAATTTGACAAAAAAAGGTATTCTCTGCTTCAAAAATAGATTGTGTGTGCCAGATAACATTTCATTGAATGGGAAAATTATACGGAAAGCACACGATGCTCAATATAATGTTCACTCTGGGGCCACAAAGATGTACCAAGCTTTGAAGAAAGTATATTAGTGGCCTTTGATGAAGAAAGAGATTTCTCATTTCATGTCGTTATGCAACATGTGCCAAAGGGTTAAGTTGGAGTACCAGAAGCTAGCAGGGATGATGAACCCACTACCAATTCTTGATGGACTTTATAGTTGGATTAGCGATCTGCTCCAACCGATGTGATTCAATCTAGGTCATTATCGACTGACTGACAATGGTGGCACACTTCATACTAGTTAGGACTGGGTATTTTATGGATAAGTTGGCATAGATCTATATGCAGAGGATCATCGGATTACACAGTATGCTAGTGTCTATAGTTTCTGACAGAGGACCATAGTTCACCTCATGGTTTTGGAGGAGTCTACAGAGCGCTATGGGGACACAGCTAGACTTCAGCACGACCTTCTATCCATAAACAGATGGACAATTTGAGAGAACCATTTAGACGATAGAGGACATGCTTCGGATGTGTGTACTGGACTTTGGGGGTTCTTGGAAGCAACATATGTTATTGGTAGAGTTAGCTTACAATAATAACTACCATTTGAGCATAGGAATGGCTCCATATGAGGCTTTATATGGAAGGAAGTGTAGATCTCCATTATGCTGGGAAGAAATGGGAGAGATAGCTTTGGTTGGACCTAAAATTATGGAGATCACCAACAGGGTGATTCCCATAATTAGGGAAAGACTCAGGACTACAATCAGTAGGCAGAAGACTTATGATGATGATAAACGGTGACAAATTATGTTCCGGGAGGGGGATATGGTACTATTAAAGGTGTATCTATTGAAAGGGGTAGTCTGATTTGGTAGAAAAGGTAAGCTAAGTCTTAGTTACATCGGCCCCTATGAGATAATCTAGAAGTTTAGAGATGTTACCAATCGGCTTTATTTACTTGCTTCCATGGAGAGGATTCACCCATTATTCCACATATCTATGATGAGGAAGCACGTGTCAGATCCCAACAAGGTTCTCAAAAAGCTAAAGTGTGAGATTTTAGAAAATCTCACCTATGTTGAGCAACCTATGAGGATTCTAGACACCAAGATAAAGAGATTGAGGAATAAAAGAGATACATATGGTGAAAGTGTTATGGAACCATCATAATGTAGAAGAGTGTACCTAGGAAACCATGGAATCTATGGTTCAGTAGTACCCCCATTTGTTTCGAAGCTGAGAGTCTTAGATGAGAAATGTACAAAGACAATGATGTTATGAATGGAATGATGTATTTATGAAATGTAATAGAAAATATAATGAAAATAACTAGTATATTAAACTTAGTATTGTATATTCACTGTATTTATGATGCTATGGTGATGGAGTTTAATTGCTCTCATATAATACTTAGACTAATATGGTTATGCATGCATGTTTTATACACATGATGATGAGATATTGTGCATGTATATGCATGCATGTATAGAAATATTATAAACATAATGAATGATAATATGATGAAATGAAATAATAAGAAAATGAAAAATTATGACATAAAAATGATATAGGATGACATGTAGGCTTGTTAGGGTTTCGGTCACCTTCTGGTGGTCGGAATTCTAACGCCAGTAGTGCTCCGGTATGGCCGAGTTGTTACAGCTCCATGGCACCGATACAAATTTTTACTATGACTTAGCATGAGGCCAACACCTCCAACATTGTGGTGTCACGTAAAAAATCTTAATTGGTTATTCACATGTACATGCATTATTAGATCTAGGTGCCTCTCGCTCATTCATATCACCGAGGGCCATGAACAGCATAGGGTTGATGGTTGCTCCAATATAGTGTCCTTTATGGGTCAGTGGACCCAAATGTGATCCAAAATTAAGAGAATTGAGTTTTCAGTGTTGTCCAATATTTGAAGAGGACAAATGCCTTTTAGCCAACCTAGTGGTTCTATATTTGACTACTTTCGACATCATTCTAGGGATGGACTAGTTATCTCTATATGATGTTACCTTGGATTGTAGGAACAAGGTAGTCAGGTTCAGAGGATAGGACAGGTCATATTTCATGTTTTAGGATGGTGACATCTCAAGTATGCCCACTGGTTTGATATCTTCTATGCAAGTGCATAGATTACTTAGGAAGGGGTGCCAATGATACATAGCCTTTGTTATGATGACAAATCAGGATATGAGGGAGCTGGCATCAATGCCCATAGTGAGGGAGTTCCCATTTTTTCTACTGAACTTGCAGGATTACCATCTAACAAGGAGATAAAGTTTGAAATATAATTATTATCGAGGGTCAAACCCACTTCTATCCCACCCTACAGGATGGCATATTGACAGGATGGCATATTGAAGGAGCTCAAGACATATTTATACGATCTAGTTGATAAGGGTTTCATCAGACCGAATACATCACCATAGGGTGACCAGTGTTATTTATAAAGAAGAAAGACGGAACAATGAGATTATGTATTGATTACAAACAGCTAAACAAGGTCACATTGAAGAATAAGTATCCCTTATCGAGGATTGATGAGTTGTTTGATCAGTTGGTATGAGCAAGTTACTTCTTCAAGAAAGTCTTAAGATTATACTATCATCAGTTGTGGATCAAGGATGGTGATGTTGTGAAGATGGCTTTCAGAATGAGGTGTAGGCATTATAAGTTCCTTGTGACGCTGTTCGAGTTAACTAACACCCCTGTAGCATTCATGATCTCATGAACCTATTTTTCGATCCATTTTTTATCACTTTATGATAATCTTCATCGACGATATCCGAGTGTATTCTAAAAACCCAGAAGAACATGTCTAGCACCTGAGGATGGTTCTACAGACACTAAGAGAACACCAGTTGTACATGAAGTTCTCAAAGTGTGAATTCTGATTGAGGAGCATCTATTTCTTAGGTCACGTGGTGTCAAAACATGGAATTGAGGTTGACCCTAAGAAAGTAGAGGCAGCAGCAGACTGGCCTACACCCACCACAGTGAAAAAAATTAGAAGTTTTATAGGTTTGGATGGTTATTAGAGGAGATTTGTATAGGATTTTTCCAAGAATATTGCTCCTATGACCAAGTTGACATAAAAGAATCAGAAGTTTATATGGTCTAAAGCATGTGAAGAAATTTTTCAAGAGCTAAAAAGGAAGTTGACCACGACACTAGTGTTAACCTTACCAAAGATAGAGGAAGACTTCATTGTTTAATGTGATGCATCCAGAGTGGGTTTAGGTTGTGTTTTGATATAGAACGATAGAGTAATATCGTATGCATCAAGACAGCTAATGAAAAATGAGAGGAACTACCCTACTAACGATCTAGAGATGGTTGCAATGATTTTTGCTCTAAAGATGTGGAGGCACTATCTCTATGGAGTTAGATATGAGATCTTCACCAGTCATAAAATCCTCCAATACATTCTAAGACGAAGGAGCTAAATCTAAGACATAGAAGTTGGGTTGAGTTGCTTATTGATTACAACTACAGAATACAATATCATTCAGGCAACGCAATTGTAGTTGCAGACACCCTCAGTCGAAAGTCATGGAGTAGCTTATCTCATATCATTGTAGTATGTTGGTCGATGGTCAGAAAATTCTATAAGTTGATCAACGAAGGACGTTGATTGTAGTTAGTAGAGAATGGTGCTTTAGTGGCACAAATGAAAGTGACTATAGTGTTTCTTGAGCATGTAGCTCAAAAGTAGCATAAGGATCTAGAGTTGGTCAGAATAGCAAAAAATGTATGGAGAGGGAAAACAAAAGAATTCAAATTGGATAGCCAGAGCATTCTCTGCTTCGAAAATAGGTTATGTGTGCCAGATGATATCAGGTTGAAGTGGAACATTATGAGAGAAGTACACAATGCTCACTATAGTGTTCATCCTAGGGCCACAAGATGTACTAGGACTTATAGAAAGTGTATTAATGGCATGCAATAAAGAAAGAGATTGCTCAGTCCGTATTGTTATGTGAGGTGTGCCAAAAGGTAAAGTTATAGCACCATAAGCCAGTAGGGATGTTGAACCCATTGTCAATTCTAGAATGGAAGTGGGAACACATCACCATGAACTTTGTTGTAGGGTTACCAATTAGCTCCAACAAATGTAACTCAATCTGGGTCATAGTAGATAGATTGATGAAGTCAGTGCACTTCATGTCGGTCAAAACTGGGTACTCAATTGATAGACTAGCATAAATTTACATGGAGGAGATCATTAGATTACACGGTACATCGATGTCTATAGTATTTGATGGAGGACAACAGTTTACTTTATGGTTCTAGAGGAGTCTACAGAATGCTATGGGTATTCGGCTAGGTTGTAGCATGACCTTCGATCGACAAACAAATGGGCAATCATAAAGGACCATTCAGATAATCAAGGATATGCTTTTAAATGTGTGTGCTAAACTTTGGACGTTCATAGAATCAACAGCTACCATTAGTGAAGTTTGCTTACAACAACAATTATCATTCAAGAATTGGAATGGCTCCGTACGAGGCACTATATGGGAGGAAGTGCAGATCCCCAATTTGTTGGGAGGAAGTCAGAGAACAGGCTTTGGCTGGACCCAAGATTATAGAGATCACTAATAGGTTGGTTTTCATAATTCGAGAAAGACTCAAGACCATTGTTAGTAGACAAAAGAGTTATGCTAATGTCAGACAGAAGCAACTAGTGTTTCAGGAAGGGTACATGGTCTTATTGAAGGTATCTCCAATGAAAGGTGTGGTTCGATTTGCTAAGAAGGGTAAGTTGGCTCAAGGTACATCAGCCCACTTAAGATAGTACAGAAGATCAGTGATGTTACCTGCAAGCTCGATTTACCTACTTCCATGGAAAGAAATCACCCAATATTCCACATATTGATGTTGAGAAAGCATGTGTTAGATCCAAGCAAGGTACTCAGAGAATTAGAGTTTGAGATTTTAGAGAATCTCACCTATGTAGAGCAACCTATGAGGATTCTTGACATGTAGAACAAGAGATTTCGGAGCAAGAAGAGACATATGGTTAAAGTATTGTGGAACCACCGTAATATAGAAGAATGTACCTGGGAAACCAGGGAATCTATGGTTCATCAATACCCCCAATATCCCCACATGTTTCATGGATGAAGATTGTATTAGAAAAATAGTTCCCCTTGATGTAATGTAAATTATATAAGGATGTTATGTTATGTATAAGATATTATGTTCATGTTATGTGCAATGTGCTATATGTATGTTCTATGTATGATAATGAATATATGATGAACATTCGGGGATGAATGTTCCTAAAAGGAGGAAGTATGCAACACCAGATACTTTTATGATATTGAAATTTGAGTTCTTGATTAGAATATTCATGGAATATGCATAAATAGGGCCAGAATAGTGATTATGGTCTAAAATGAAAAATTAAAAGAGTTTAAGGGTTAAAATGCAATTAATGAAACTGTATGGTATAAATGAAAAGTTGGAAAAAAAATTAAGGACTAAAGTGGAAATTTAGCTAAGGCAACCTCCAAAACCAATTTCGGCCCCTGAAATGAACTGGCCAACTCCACCTATAAATTAAGGGGCCAGCTCGGTGGAGAATGGTTTATAAACTTAAACATTTCTCTCAACCAATAATTCAATGTTCAGAAACTATAGTGAGCCCTTTTAAGCTACAAAGAGTGAAATTTGAAGAGATTTGTACAAGAATCAAGGTTAGAGTAAAGAAACATATTTTTTGCAAAGGAAAGAAAAAAGAAATTGCAAATGTAGGAGAAATCCAAGTTCCAACATCTCATCACACTCAAAACAAGTTTGACTTCCATTTAAAAGTGATGCTAAAGTGTTTTGAGTAAAGAGTTGATGAAGTGTGTAAGGAAAGATGGAAGTTAAGAAATTTTGAAGAATTGATTGATTTTGAGATGAAGTTATGAAAATCACATGTAATAGCTCTAAGAGAAAAGAAGTTCATGCAAATGAACCTTAAATGTGTTAAAAGTGTTGAGTTCAAAGATTGATGATTTGTTTTGTAAATTTGGAAAGTTATGAGAAAATGAAGAGTTAAGTGAAATGTGTTGCATGTTGTTCAAACTATGATTTTGATGTTGTCTTAAGGATTGTTGCATTGGATTTTATTGAAATGTGCCAAAGGAGGCAAGTTTTACAAGTTTTGGTTTAGTTAAAATGTAGAGGAGCTCAATTTTGGCATTATGCCAAAACTTAGTTTCATGCACCAAATGTGGCTTGCGACTATCGAAATTGGGCTATTGTGTGAGAGTTGTGGCAGTTGAAACATGCTACTGAAATAGGAGTTTAGTCTTTGTAAGGAGACTTTCAGTCGCTAAACTTGCCGTCAAAACTCCATTGCCAACAACTATAACCTAAGCTGGTAAGTATATTTTAATGATAAGTTAGGCTATGTAATGTGAGGATTTTTTTTTAAATGTTTTAAAGTTTGCAAAATGTCTACATTCAGTCTCTAGCCCTAAGTCCATCAATATAGGATCAAACCTCGGGAACTTGGGACTCTAGTGATAGATGATAGATTCGTCTAAGCTCTATCATCCAAGTGAGTGGATATAACTTAAAGTGATTTACAATACAGAGAATGCTAAATGTTTACAGCATGCTTACGCATCATGATATTTTAAGATGCTTATATTATTATCATGAAATATGACGCATTACATTATTACATTATCTATAACCGGTAATGTTGAATGATCCAAGACCTTGCTACGTTATGTTATGGACCCACAAATGACCCACAGACGATGTTATATTATGTATGTATATGGTAAGACCAAGATTGGCCAAAATGAACTTCTTGGAGCATATACGATGCCTACGGAGCTAACAAGCTAGCCGAACAGCAACTATACCTATGAAGCTGACAAGCCAGCTAGGTATAGGTAGTTGTGCGGAGCTGGCGAGCCATCTGGAGCTACATAGGGATTTAGATGGCTTCATTACCATATGTGAAATGTTTGAAGGTGTTGCATTCACATGCACGAAAGATGTTTTCTATATTTGCTCACTAAGCTATTCAAATAGCTTACCCCATTTCATATCCTTTTCCCATACTCCAAATCTCTATCCCGTTTTTCACAAGTATGCAGGATATATCGGAGAAGTCATGGTAGAGTTGACATGTCCCATGATATTTGTGTAATTGCCCTTAAGGATGTTTAAATGTAATAATTTAAATATTAATAATGTTTTAAAGTACAATATGTTTTTAAATCTCATTATTTATTATTTGTATGTAATGTAATATAAGATTACATGTTTGATATTAAGGCATTTATAAATATGATTACAGAATGATGTAGTAGGTTAATGCATGATGCCTACGAATTTGAATTTAATTATTCCATATATGATGAGTTGCCTTAATGTTTTTATGTTACATGAGATCTATTTATGATGTTATGAATAGTGAAATGAAATGTAATATACAAGAAATGTCAAGCTTGTTAGAGCTTCAGTCACCTTGGAATGGTTAGGATTTTAACGGCAATAACAGTTTGAAATCCAGGCTATTATATCTTTGTTGACAAAAATCACTTTATGTGAAATGTATAACATTTGATGCATTCATTTACACAAAATTATATTATTTTTATAAATATTTTTTTTTAATTTGTTCATTAGGCTATTTCTAAAAGTTTATATAATTCTCCATTTTTCCGTCTATACAAGTGTATAGAGAATTAAAGAAGAAATCAGGTAAACTCTAGACATGTATTCATGATGATAGAAGTGCATGTACCCATAAAAAAGTGAAAAAGAAATGATGTTTATATTTTAGATCTCATTTATAAAAAATTTAAATGTTAATGTATATGTTTAAGTTATGTATGATATGATCATGTTAAGTAGTAACAGGATATACAATCATACATATGAATATGAAGATTTAATTATCTTGTATGTTTATTACATGTCTTATATTGATGTTAATGTATGAGATCTAGAATAACGAATAAAATATGTTGAGGCTTGTTAGGGTTTCAATGACCCTGAGGTGATCGGAATTTTAACATTTTTGACGGTCCGAAATCCAGGTTGTTATAATTATAATAAATAAAATAATATAATAAAGATCATGATAAGTGAAATAATAGAAAATTGAATGAATTAAAAAAGAGGACAAGTAGCATTATGCATAATGATTTGAGTTAAAGTCACCAATTAACACTAATGAAAGATTAGTGGATATAAATAATTGGTTGCCCATATAAATAAGAGTTTCAGATAAAAAAGAATTTTAATCATTATTACATTTTATATATATATATATATATATATATATATATATATATATATATATATATATATATATATATTTCAACGTCAATTACAACATTTATCCTCATGTAAATTTTAATTTACAAATAGTCTTACAAAAAGAATTTCATTTTTATAGTCACGTATATTAAAAGTATAATTCATATTTAAAGTAAGTAAATTTATTTAATTAAAAATTAAAGACTTATTATCATTAAAAAGATTATCATTTATGTGTTGGAAATAAAAGAAAAAGTCAAAGATATATAAAAATTAAAGATTAAGGTTGAAAAGCAAATGGTAAGTAGAAAAAGGAGAAAAAAGCGTGTTTCTTTTTATTGTGATGTGTTGGAAATGATATATAATTACTAGGGTGAGTATTGTTCGGTTTAAACTGAAAAATCGAATCGAATCGAATTGGTTCAGTTTGATTAGTTCGATTTTTTAGATAAATCGATTTGGTTCGATTAATTTTGTTGTCGAAAGTATAAATAACTAAGAGGGGTGAATTGGTCACTTTTTTATTTTTCTCAATTTTTCAAGTTATTATTCTAAATTTCTATGAAAAATTAAGACTGAGTACTTTTAATATGCTTTCTAATCAAACTAATACAAACAGTTTTGACTATTTCAATGTTGCATATTGTAAAATTAGTTAGCTAATTTTTAGCCTGTAAATGAGTTACTGTTCATGTTACGGTTCACGCTAAAATTAGCTAAATAATTAGGTTTGCTAATTTTGACAACTATTTTAATGAAATCTCAAAGGCAATCAGCTAAACACCAATATATATCATTTAGTAATTTCAAAACACATTAATAACTAATCAAACATAAAAGATTAGGGAAGAGAAAATGCAAACACTAGAATTTATAGTGATTCAGCTAAACGGCCTACGTACACTCTTCTCAAGCTTCCTCTTGAGATCTCCAATATACTATCAACCTCTTTTACCAAGTAAGAGATAAACATTTTATAATACTCCAAGCTTTTCAGGTGCTTAGTGAATCTTTACAAGTTTGATGTACCCTCAAACTTCTTTAAGCTTACAAGGTGCTTAATGACCTCTTTCAAGTGATATACCCTCACTTAAACTATCCTCAAGATAAGATGAATTGAATGTTTATAAGAAATCACTCTCTTTTAACATATTACAATTGAATATTATAAGAAAGAGAGAAGATTTGTCAATGAAAGTTCATGAAAAATACTGAAATTGATGCTTAAAAATTTTCTCAATAAATATCTCACTTTCATTACCCAAAAAAGAAGTAAATGAATGCTTATATAGGTAAGTTGAAGCCTTGAAATTTCGAGTATAAAAGAGCAACCAACGGACAACCAACGGCTAGTTTTCTAGCTGTTGTATTTATGCAGACTATGCAGCAGTCTGCATAGTCAGAGTGTTGTCGGTACTCTATTAAGCTTAGTCCAAAATTAGCTTGCTAAAATTATTTTGAATCAGAAAGTAGTTAACTAATTTTGAAAACCAGCATGCTAATTTCATTTCACTGTTAGTACATAAAAGAGTAGTTTTAAAATTAGTTAATCAATTTTAACTCTCGAGTCAGAATTAGGTATCTAATTTTAGCTCACTTTGAACTCAATTTTTCTTAACTTCAAAACATATTTTGAAAATAGTTTTAAAAACTTTTTATGAATAAGAATTCATTGGGGTCAACAAATTTTTTTTTTATCTGCATTTTTGATATGTTGTATTAAGACTTTGTTAGCATATTCCATTAAGTTTTGTTATCATCAAAACATATTTTCTCCTTTTGGGGTTAATAAGTTTTTTTTTATAAATATTCGATTTTCGATTCGGTTCGGTTATTTTCTGTTAATTAACTGAAGAACCGAAATAACTGGAATACTCAGCCCATTTATATATTTAGTCTAACCACTAATTGGCCCAAACCCATATTTTCAAATCAGATCTAAATTAAAATCAGAGATTCACATCACTAAATCAAACCAGTAAATCCTAAATATAAATATAAAATTGTAAAATTTGGACAAATGTTATTATATTGAGGATGATATGATTAATAAACTCTCTATATTTGACTGTTTATATATATATTATCTTTTATGTATTTTAAATTAGATACTTATACATATTTAATGGAATTTTATTTAGTATTTATATGTGTTTTGATATTTTTTTTGTGGTTGAATATGGGAAAAAAAATAACTCAAAATCATTATTAAAAGAAATTAGAAAAAAAAAATCTAATTCCAC
The DNA here is from genome assembly GCA_948266635.1 of Cnidoscolus chayamansa. Lineage (NCBI taxonomy): Eukaryota > Viridiplantae > Streptophyta > Magnoliopsida > Malpighiales > Euphorbiaceae > Cnidoscolus > Cnidoscolus chayamansa. The sequence continues at coordinate 995 of CAOGCB011937970.1, read as the reverse complement.
GGAAACCAAACCGAATTGAAATTTTGGTTCGGTTGCTATGAAAGTTCAATTTGGTTTTAATTTACAAAAATTTTAAATTTGATTTTTCAAATTCGGTTCGGTTTAAAACGGAATCGACCGTTTACACGCAACTAATAATTACTAATTAGCATGCCACATAGGATATAAATATTTAATTAATTATTTTGACCAATCAATCAATATAATTGGATCGGTCGAGTTATTATCTATTATTAATCTCTATGGTAGAATCAATTAGAAAGTTTAAAAAGCGGTAATTCATCGTGTGATAGATGTCTAACCATTTAAATTCACTTATTTCTAATTTAATTTTTAAATTCAAAGAAGACTATCAATTAATTTAAATTAATAATTACACGTCACATATTAAAATATAATAAATAGGTCATATAATAAAATAATGAAATAATTTATATATTATAATTGGAATGAGAAAGATGTAATATTTCTTCATAAAATATTCCCACTTGGACTCATAAACATAAGCATATATTATATTTGTTGATAAGGTGCATATGTCATTTGACCTAACTTTAAATGCTCCACTGTCTGATAACTTATATTTTTAATTTGTAATTATATATGATTTTAAAAAAAAATATAATAGCAAACAAATAAATTTAATTATTTTCATATTTACATAAAATAATTTTTATGTGAAAAAATAATTTTAAAAATTAATTATTAGTAAATTTCATATATAATTATATATCTAATATGTGAAACAAAAATTTAATTATATATGAGAAGGAGCTTAATTATTTTCAACCTATTAATTATTGTAATTTTTAATTTTTTTTAAAGATTAAGTAAATATTTTCTTTGATAACATTTAATTTAAGTAGGCTAAATATATTAATAAAATTTTGAGATTTCTATTAAAAACCAATTTGCATCCTATATACCCCTTTTATGGTTAATCTGCCTCAATTCACAAAATTATATAATTAAGTGAAATTTACTTTTACATATAT
>CAOGCB011936686.1:0-18746 GCA_948266635.1 Cnidoscolus chayamansa | reverse complement strand
AAATAACAAATACTCAAACATATGGTCATTGTACAAAGTTGTACAATTACACCAATAATTTATCATAACAAAGATATTTGTATAAATACATTGGTATTGTGCACATTGTTACACAAATACCCTATAACTTGCCTTGGATCGCTTTCCCCTTATCTTTGTTTTCCTGAGCTTCAAGAGTGCTTTCACTTATAGTACCTAGACACATAACATTTCATATCAATAAACATTGATACTTGTTATTCAATTGTATTTACAAATATTTTAAGTAAAAATTTATCCTTAATGTCCCAAAACTTGATCTAAGTCTTAAATTTTCCAACTCCAAATGCTCTAAACTTTTATACACTTCATCTCCACTTATCATTCAAACTTCTCATAAAATTTTATCTCATTTCAAGTTCATTTGAGCCACTTTCTACTTACTCCAATCTAATACCCGATAAAATACCTCTATAACTAACATTTAGTGTTTCCAATTTCATTTCTCCATCAATTCAAGTCATTTTGATCCAAAATTTTAACTGAATTTTTATACCATATTAACAAAGGTTCACGTAAAATCTCAGGTCATTTGGACTCCATTTGAGTACCAAAGTGACCATTTCCAATTCTGCACACCTTCCTTTACTTTCTTTTCTTTTATTAACTTTTATTTTATTTCCAAATTCATTTCCTTCTTCATTTTTCTCTTAGTTTTATTTATTATCTTATTTATTCCTTTAATTGCTAAGTTTAATTAATTTAGGTGCCTAATATTCTAGGCCCTAAAATTCGTTCGTGACAAAACACTTCTCTCTTTTTTTCTACCCAAAACCCTAGTTATAATTTCCTCAATTGTATGAAATGTAATGTACGCATGAATGCACTTCATCACAACATAAACAATTTTTCCATGGTATGATGCCGATCATTGGGTGCAGACAACCTAAAAGGGAAGGTTCTATAGGCTATGACTCAAAAAATAGAGAAAAGGCTTATTAAGGGACCCTTGAACCTTGAGTATAGATATACCTAACCACATGTGAAACAAAGAGTTTTGCGTGGGTCAAACAGTACGCATACCCATGGGCCACCCCTAAAAGGATTATGGATGGTTTACGGTAACAGGGAGAACGCTTTGGCTGTCCGTCGGCATAATCAAGGAGACCTGCCGATCAGCGCTACTCGCTATCCAGACTTAGAAGTTTAAATAGAGAGGGAAGAAATTCATTTGAAATTCATTTTTTATGATTAAGTGGGGAAAAGGATTCCCAAATGCACATCATATGTCATTTTATTTTCTTTTCCATTTTTATTTTTAGTCCAAACCTCCTTGGTCAAGGTGTCCTTAAAGAAAAGACACATGACTTTAGCTAGGGTACCCTGCAAAACAAAACATGGTAAAAATAATACCCTAAAGAAGGGCAGGTTAGTTGATGCAACAATTGTAGTTCACTTTTATGCAAAATGATTACATAAATAAGTCCCCAATGCAGTTGCCAAACTGTGAACCCCTCACCCCGAAGCGCACATATGCATAAATGTGAATATGACTAAGGGTAGGAATGCACGTGAATGTGAGTCGCCACCTTGTTTAATTTTTTTAGGGTAAACTAGGAAAAAACCCTATGACTCCAATTTTAATTAATTAACCTAATTTTTAGATTAATTAGCCCAATAGATTAAATCACAATCTTCGAACCCGAGATGGATCCCGAAACCATGTCATGCTGATTAACTAACCATTTTATGAATGCTTTGCAAGGTAAAATGATGTAATTGGACCAATGAATTGCTTAGATGATTTCGATTTGTTATTTGGGGTTAGATCCCAAATGTGCCTACGTATCCTTTATTTGAATAAGGGATCAAAGTCAACGTAGTTTGAATTGCCTTTTTTAAAGGGCTTTGATTTTTTTGGGTACTTAGTACCAAAATTGGTTTTTTGGGCACTTAGTGCCAAAATTGGATATTTTAGGCATTTGATGCCAAAACAGTTTTTTTTAGGCATTTGTTGCCAAATTGGTCTTTTTCTGGGCCTTTGTGGCCAAATTGATTTTTGTGAGCCTTTTTAACGGGCTTTTGGATGGGTATGCTTAATGCATGAGTGTATGTATGATTCGTGCATTTTTTTTAGGCATTTTGCCAAAAATTGATTGATTAAATGAATTGGGCAATTTGTTTGCCAAAGATTAATTGGGCTGTAATTTAGGCAATTTGTTGCCAAAAAGTTATTTAATTAATGCTTTTAGCCACAATAATTGATTAATTGGACTTTAAGCAAAATTATTCGAACTAGAGACGATATGCCGTAGTTATTGGTTAACTAGACATTTTAGCCAATACATTCGGATTTAAGCTTTAACACCTCGATTATTAATTAACCGGGCATTTGGCTTAGATTTGTTTAATTAAAGCAAATGAAATGAATGAATGCGTTTATGCAGCAGTTTGATTCAGAATTGGAGTAGAAGAGAAATATGTAAAAATGCTGAAGTTAAAATGAGTAGAGTTTTCGGGCGTACCTGATTTGGATGTCTTCTACTTTGGAGCTTAAGTTTGTCGGCTTTTTAAAAATGCTAGATTGAATTACTTAAGTGATCAAAACACAGGTAATCAATGCAAAAATGATGCATAAAGCATTAAAAAGAATCGCAAGGAGCGAGGGGGGAGAAGAGATCGCTCGTCAACACAAGCAGTTCATAATATTGAGAATTGCTTAAAGCAAGAAGGAGAATAGAAAGCTCGTCAACACAAGTGGCCCTTTGAAATGGAGCCTGAGGTTGCTATTTATAAGCAAAAAATGGGTTTTCAGGAGGCAGGGCCGCCGTCCGGGCGGCCGGGGCCGCCATCCTGGCGCCTGGGGCGCTGCCCTAGCGCCCATGGGAGCCGGTTTTGGCGGTTTTTCCATTTTTTTCGTTTTTCGAGAGTTTCGTACTTCCAAAAATTATTCCGGTGACACCTTCGGGTCCCTTGCGATATTCCAGACATTTCTAGTACCATTTTGACATATTTCCGAGACAATTTTCCATCAAGTTCCAAACTATTTGCAGTCTGGGGAAATAGGTTTTCTGAGCCTCAAAATTTGAGTATTCACACCAAGACCAATAAGTGCATGTACTGAAATATAAAAAAAATTAAGAGTTACCAACTATCACATCTAGAGTGTCCTAGTCCTCGCTAAATTTCATAGCATATGTCCTGGTAGGTGCTTTAGTATCTGGTCTATCTACCATTTATGAGGCTCTAATCATTCTCTGACTAGTTATCCCTATATCTCCTCTACACTTACCTCTACCTCTGCCCCCTTGAGGAGCATATTACTCATGTTGTGGTGTCTATAAAGTTTGCCCTCTTGGAAAATCTCTCATAAGATGATTTGAATACCCACATACAAAATGTGCACTAGTCAGCCTCCAACATATCTCTCTATGTTTTTTACCACAATGTTCACAAATTGGTAGGGTCTGTGATCCTTGGCCCATGCCTCAAGTGCTGGCAACAAATGTATCATATGGTTCAGGTCTACTCATATAATTATGCCCAATTCTCTTGCTCTGCCTATGTGTCTGGCTCTGCCCTATTTATTGCAGGACTATAAATCTCTTACTACTAGTTTGGGGAGCATAAGCATGTCTCTGTATTTGTCCTTAACTCCTCTTTTATTGTCCCCTCTATCTCTTGTTCTGCTCATCTACCATCCTTTGCTCAATGCTTAGAGCTGCTTTTACCAAAGTAGAGAAATCTTTAATAAACTGAGTTGCCACATACATTCTGATTTCATTATGTAGGCCTTGCTCAAATCTATTACATTTGATCTCCTCTGTAGGTATCAATTCTCTCGCATACCTATTGAGTCTAATAAAATTCTGCTCATACTCACTTACTGTGGATTTTCCCTATCTGACATAGAGGAACTCTCTCCTTTTCTCCTCTATGTACAGGTCACCCACATACTTCTTCTGAAATTTCATAACTAAGTACTCCTAAGTATGATGCCCGTAAGAATTGTTTGTTCTACCATGATCCATCATTGGTAGGCTTCCTCCTTTAATAAGGAAATAGCACATATCAACTTATCTAAATAGGAACACTTTAATTGTTGTAATACTCTCTTTATGCCATCTAGCTAGTATACACCTGCAGATGCATCATCTGAAATCTTCCCTTTAAATTCAGTAGCTCCATACTTACGAATCTTCTCAATCGAAGGTCAATTAGTAGTCTGTAATGGTATAGGTGGAATCGATGTATGTGGAACATTCCCTACGATCCTTTGTAACATTTCAGCCATACGCTGAAAAAATGCATTTTGTCCGTCTCCTTCTATTCCAGAGATAACATGTACACCTTCAGGTTCTACTTCTATAGAAAGAGCATGGCTCTCTCCCTCCTTATCAACCTCTCTCTATGAGTCAAATGCCATATCGATATTTCATAAATCCAAATATTGATATGCATCATAGTTACATCATAGCTCGATTCTTTTGGCATGTATGGTAACTTATATTCTAACTATACATGTATCTTTTCCTAGTTGATAGCCTAGAACCGCCGAAACGGTGCCCTAATGCCACTAAATATGGCACTCGCTCCCTGAACTATGGAAAAACCCGAATAGGGTCTCACTTTGTAATCACTATGCATATATTATGTTAAACCATATATTAAACAATCTCTATTAATTACTAACTCCAATTTCATTACATTATAGTCAGTGCCAGTTTAACAATAATATTTACAATCCTAATACTTGTAACATTGTGTACATGCCAAAATATCAAAAATTAATTGTACTAATATCTATTGTGGAAGAAAGACCAGCTATGATGCTTCTGTTCATTGTAGATATTCAAGGTCTCAATTCTACTCTTGCTATCTTAAACCTAAATGTGGAAAAAACCAACAAGCTAAGCTTATGCTTAGTGGGTGTATACAAAACATATATAAAATATAAATATAGCAATTCACATATCATAACTCAACCAAATTAACCACTTAATAATATATAATAGCCTCAAAATAACATTTATAAGACATTATGAATCAATCCTTTTTCAATCATGTAGTTCTATCAAATGTTTTCTATAACACGTATATACATATCACAGTCTATCAGGTCATTTATTCTTTTACACATTGTTTATGTCATATAATTCATGTAACATTACTCAAATTATAACATATCAAATTATAGTATATTATTGACCACATAAGGAGAAAACTTATTTTGATTATAACAAAACTTAATGAATTGTGTTAACACTTTCAAGATTTTCAAATCATGTGCAGAAAGCAATTCAAAAGAATGAAGAAATAGAAAAGAGCATGAAAGTGAGGAACAACTTGAAGATCTATGAAGACATGAGAATCTAGGCTAAAATCATGTAAGAGAAGTGAGTCTTTGCCAATGATTTCTTATACATTAAAAAGTTTTTGATATGTTCAAAATATGTTTTAAGATAAAGAAAAATTAACAAAACTTAATGAATTGTGCTAACACTTTCAAGATTTTCAGATCATGTGCAGAAAGCAATTCAAAAGAATGAAGAAATAGAAAAGAGCATGAAAGTGAGGAGCAACTTGAAGATCTATGAAGACATGAGAATCTAAACTAAAATCATGTAAGAGAAGTGAGTCTATGCCAATGATTTCTCATACATTAAAAAGTTTTTGATATGTTCAAAATATGTTTTAAGACAAAGAAAAACTAAGTTGAAATGAGCTGGAATTAGATACCTAATTTTAACTCAAGAGTTAAAGTTAGCTAACCATTCTGGAGTTAGTTTATTTCAAAGGCTCATAAGACAAATGAAATTAGCAAAACTAATTTCGTAAACTACAGTTTTCTACTTAACTGTTGAAAATAAATTTATCCAACCAATTTTCAAAATTAGCACACTACTTCTAAAATTAGCTAGGCTACTTTTAGAACTAAAATATTTTTAGCTAAGCTAATTTTGAACAAAGTCTAGGCTGAATCCTGACAGAAGTACATACTGCATAGTCTATGCAAATTGTACGATTGGTGGCAGGATTCCAACGGCTAGAAAACTAGTCATTAGTGATTTGATCCAGAAATTTTCAGAGCAACTTCTCACTTATAAATAGTTGCATTTACTTCAAATGTTAGCTAATGAATGCATGATATTATTGAGCAATTTTCTGAGCAAAAGTATTATTGGTTTTTAAGCATTCATTGTAAGCTTCATTGGCCTATCCTCTCTCTTTTTAATAGAAATCTATTGAAATTGTTGAAAGAGATATATTATTGTTGAAAGAGAGAAATCACTATTGAAAATTCAGAGTTTGACATTTATTGTATTCAAGTGAGGGTACATCACTTGGAAGAGGTCGTTTAGCACCTTGAAAGCTAAAAGAAGTTTGAGAGAGGTTCAAACTTATAAAAGGTTTTCTAAGCACCTATGAAGCTTGGAAGAAGTTGTCTAAGTACCGATAAAGCTTGAAAAGAACTGTAAAGGTTTTATCTCTTACCTAGGAAAAGAGATAGATAGGGAACTCTCAAGAAGAAGCTTAAGAAGAATGGACGTAGCTGAACCACTGTAAATCTCGTGTTTGATCTTTCTCAACCTTACTCCTCATTGACTTTATTACTTATGAAGTATATTTACATCGTTTGTTTGAGTACTGTTGAAATTTGAAAGAGTATCTTTAAGACCTAAAAGTTACAGAAGTGAAATTAGCAAACCTGAGAATTTAGCTAAACTTACGGTGAACAGTCGCATGAACAGTAACCCTTCAACAGACAAAAATTAGCTAAGCTAGATTCATTTTGTGAAATCCTCAGTTCTATTTGAACAGTAGCGTGAATAATAACTTCTCTATAGTCATAAATTAGCTAAGCTAAAATTGCCTTCAGTCATCATAATTGATTAAAATTACTTACTTAAATTAGAACAAATTTCTTATCAAAAGTACCTTGTAACAATTTAGACATAAGTTTAGAGCAATAACTTAGAAATTCAGGAAAAGTCAAAAAGTGACCAATTCACCCCCTCTTGGTCACTCAACCTTGGGACAACAAATTGGTATCAGAGCCTAATCCTATTGCTCAAGGTCTAATAACCTTAGAAAGATCCCAAAAATGGCTAGTAAATCAAACCAGGCAGGAGTTCCTACTCCTTTAGTAGAAGGACATTCTATTACCAGACCACCATTGTTTAATGGTTCAAATTATTCCTTCTAGAAAACTAGGATGAGAAACTTTATTCAATCTATAGACATTGAAGCTTGGATGATCATAAAAAATGTTCCTTTCATTCCAATGAAAATAGAAGAAGGAAAACATCATGTCATTAAAACAGAAGCTGAATACACAGACAATGATTGAAGAATTTCAACAAATGCCAAAGCTATAAATATCTTACATTGTGCTTTAGATTTAAATGAGTATAACAGAGTTTCTAGATGTGAAACAACTAAAGAAATATGGGACAAGCTAGAGGTCACTCATAAAGGCACAAGTCAAGTTAAAGAATCAAAGGCCAACATGCTGCTAAGAGATTATAAATTGTTTGAGATGAAACCAAGAGAGGCTATGGCAGATATGAGTACAAGATTTACTAATTTGGTAAATGTTTAAAAATCTCTAGGAAAAAGATTTGATGAAGAAGAGATTGTGAAGAAGATACTAAGATCATTACCAACATCTTGGGAAGCCAAAACCACTGTGATATTTGACACCAAGGACTTCTCAAGGTTCACATATGATGAGCTTATTGGATCACTAATAGCTCATGAGATAATGTTTAAGAAAGACTGCACAGAGAAGGAAAAGATTAAGAAAGGCATAGCATTGAAGGCAGATAGTGCAATAGAAGAGAAATTCAAAACAATTGCCTTAAAGTCCGGACAGTCTAAATCTTCAAGTTGTTCCAGTGATGATGAAGAAATGGCTATGCTTGCTAGAAGGTTTAGGAGAGCATTTAAGAAAGGAGGAAAAGGATATAAAAAGTTTGTAAAGAAATTGACCTCAAAAGAGGATACAACTTCTCCTACTCAGAAGGAATCAAAGGAAGCAGTATGTTATGAATGCAATAGGCCAGGACATATAAGTCCAAACTGCCCGAGACTAAGAAAAAGAAGAAGCAAAAAAGAAAAAGGGAAGAAAGCCATGGCTGTAGTATGGACTGCTTTAGACACTAGCTTTTTAGAAAATGAAGATGAAGGTGCAGAAACCTGCAGAATGGCACTGGAGGAACTTACAGAAACCTCAATCACATTAAAATAAGAGGTAAATGATTCTGACTCTCCAAATATAGAAGAATTAGAAATCGCATTTGCTAGAGTTTACAATGAGTACAAGAACTATAAGAAAAAATATAGTCACTTAAAATTAAAAAATGAAACATTAAAGTTAGAACTAGAAATCCTAACTAAAATTCAGAATGAAAATAAGTTTCTTAAAGTTCAATTAGGATCAATCAAGAAACAGAAAGATGAATAAGATAAATTCAACAAGGAAAATGAATTACTTATTAGGAAAAATCAAAGTTTGGAAAAACAAGTGAAAACCTTGACAAATAACTTATCTAGATTAACAAATGGAAAACATAACCTGGATATGCTGCTAGGATCACAAAAGCTATCAAAAGAAAAATCAAGCATAGGATACAGAAACTCATTTAAGCCTAGCAAATACAGAAACAATTTTGTGAAAGCTAATTCATACTATATGCCTACTATCACATGTTTCTATTGCAACAAAGGTGGACATATAATCCATTCTTGCCCTGTCAGAAAAGGATTCTCCAAAACAAAGATGATTTGGGTACCAAATGGACCCACTTTTAGTAATACTAACCTTCAAGGACCCAAAAAGGCTTGGGTACTTAAATTTTGAGTAATCTTTTGACAGGTGTGTCTGAAGAATGGAGCAAAATCAAATAAATAGTGTGTGGACAGTGGATGCTCCAGACACATGATAGGAGAAAAGAGTAACTTCTCAAAATTATCCATGAAGAATGAAGGCTTTGTTAGATTTGGTGACAAAGGAAAAGCTCAAATCATAGGAAATGGAACTGTAAGACATCAACCCTGTATTGAGAATGTTGCCTTGGTTCAAAGACTAAGATTCAATCTTATGGGTGTAAGTCAAATGTATGACAAAGGATTCAAGGTAACGTTTTTCACTACTCATTGTGAAATTATTGATGAAAATGGACATGCATTATTTGTTCGACCTCGACATGAAAATGTCTATATGCTAGATCTTAAATGCATTCAGAAAGTGAAAAATGCCTTATTACTTTAAATGAAAATAGCTGGTTGTGGCATAGAAAACTTGGACATGATAGCATGCATCTAATCTCAAAAATCTATAAGAAAGAATTAGTCAGGGGATTGCCTAAGTTAAATTTTGAAAAAGACTATTCCTGCAAAGCATGCTCCCTTGGTAAACAAACCAGAATTAGCTTTAAGTCAAAAACTATTGTAACAACCTCTAAAGTCTTAGAACTCTTACACCTAGACCTATTTGGTCCAATTACACCAATGAGTATAGGAGGGAAATCTTATGCATTTGTGATTGTTGATGACTACTCTAGGTATATTCTTTCTGTCACATAAGGATGAAACATTTAGAGTGTTTGAGAAATTTAGTAAAAGGGTCAGAAATGAAAAAGAACTCAATATTATCTCACTTAGAAGTGATCATGGGAAGGAGTTTGAAAATAGTTTGTTTAATGAATATTGCTCTAAGGAAGGAATTGCTCATTCATTTTATGCACCTAGAACTCCCCAACAAAATGGTGTTGTTGAGAGGGAAAATAGAACCTTGCAGGAAATGGCTAAAACTATGCTAAATGAGAATAACCTTCATAAATATTTTTAGGCAGAAGTTGTTAGCACAGCTTATTACAAACTTAACAGAGTTACCATTAGAGCAATCATAAAGAAACTTCCCTATGAACTGTGGAAAGGAAAGAAGCCTAATATTTCTCACTTCCAAGTCTTTGGTTGTAAATGCTACATCTTAAACAACAAGGACAACCTGAAGAAATTTGATGCAAAAGTAGCAGAAGGTATTTTCGTAGGATATTCTACAACTAGTAAAGCTTATAGATTATTTAACAGAAAAAGCTTAATTTTTGAAGAATATGTCAATGTTGTCTTTGATGAAATCAATCCCACACTAGATAGACATGACTTACCTGAAAATGAAATAGATGAAATATTTAGTAGGCTAAAATAAAACAAAGACAAAGAAAATGAAATTAGCCCTAAGACACTAGATTCTGTAATAGGTGAAACTAAAAACTCAAATGAACAAACAAACACAGAAATCTTACCAGAAAATGAACCTAACCTCTCAGAACTAGAAATTTATGAACCATAACACAGTGACCTTCCTCAAGAATCGAGATATCACAAAGATCACCCTAGACATGATATACTAGGAGAACCTTCACAAAGAGTTATGACCAAAAATCAACTTTAGAGATTTCATGGTAATGTGGCATTTGTCTCACCTATTGAGCCTAAAACCTTTGAAGAAGCTCAATATGATTAATACTAGATTCTTGCCATGCAAGAGGAACTAAATCAATTTGAAAGAAAAAAGGTCTATAAATTAGTTCCCAAACCTAGAAATTGTTCTATCATAGGTACCAAATGGGTTTTCAAAAATAAAATGGACGAACTTGGTAATGTAACTAGAAACTAGGCTAGATTAGTTGCACAAGGTTACAACCAAGAAGAAGGAATTGATTTTGATGAGACATTTGCACCAGTAGCTAGATTAGAAGCAATTATAATGTTGTGTGCTTATACTTGCTACAAAAACTTTCTATTGTATCAAATGAATGTCAAAAGTGCATTTTTGAATGGATACATAGAGGAGGAAGTCTATGTGGCTCAACCTCTTGGTTTTGAAGATCCAATGCACCCCAGCTATGTATTCAAACTTGACAAAGCACTTTATGGATTAAAACAAGCTTCTAGAGCTTGGTATGAGAGGTTAAGCAAAATTTTATTGAAAAATAACTTCAAAAGAGAGAAAGTGGATACAACATTGTTCATAAAGAATTATAATCATGATATACTGATTATGAAAATCTACGTGGATGACATTATCTTCAGTGCTACTAATGAATCTCTCTGCAAGAAATTTTCAAAGTTAATGCAAAGTGAATTTGAGATGAGCTTAATGGGAGAGCTGACCTTCTTCCTTAGACTACAAATCAAGCAAGTGAATGAAGGAATTCTAATAAATCAATCCAAGTATATCAGAGACATGTTGAAAAAGTTCAAAATGGAAAGTCTGAAGAACATAGGCACCCCAATGAACACAAACATCAAACTGGACAAAGATGAAATAGGTAAGGAAGTTGATCGGAAAATGTACAGAGGTATGATTGGATCTCTTCTTTACTTAACTGCTTCTAGACTAGATATTCATTTCAGTGTATGCCTATGTGCTAGATTTCAGTCATGTCCAAAAAAATCACACTTAAAAGTTGTAAAGAGAATATTTAGATATCTCATAGGGACTGTCTCAATAGGCTTATGGTATCCCAAAGGAGAAAACATAGACCTAATAAGATATAGTGACTCAGATTTTGCAGGTAGCAGATTAGATAGAAAAAGCACTTCAGGAACCTGTTAATTTCTTCGTCATTCATTAGTCTCATGGCATAGTAAAAAGCAATCCTCTGTTGCTCTATCCACTGCTGAAGTAGAATATGTTGCAGGAGGAAGTTATGTTGCACAAATTCTATGGATGAAGCAACAACTTGAGGATTATGGAATTAAAATGCTTGATATACAAATTAGATGTGACAATACCAGTGCTATAAACCTGTCAAAAAATCAAGTACAGCACTCTAGGACTAAGCACATTGAAATTAGGCATCATTTTATAAGAGATCATGTGCAAAAAGGGAACATTAGGCTACAATTTGTAAACACTGAAAATCAACTTGCTGATATTTTCACAAAGCCTTTGAATGAAAAAACTTTCTATAGGATAAGGAGGGAACTTGGAATAATGAAGAAACAAAATTAAGACTGATTCCTAAAAAGTTTCAAAATTCTACAGTAATTGAACTTCCTTTGATGTGATTTATGGCAGCTGCTATGTGAAGTATGAATTCTAATTACTGTTATATGATATTTGAATTTTGAATACTGTTGTGTGATAGAAAAGCATTCATAAAAAAATTAGCTAGAAAACTAGCTAAGTTAAAATCTACATAAATGATTTTAGCCTAGCTAATTTCAAAATTAGCCAAGTATTCAAAATTAGCTAAGTTATTTTTTAATGTGTCCTCTACTTTGGAAGAAAGGAAGATAGAAGATGTTCAGAAAAATCATTTTACAAGTGAGAAATTTGTCCTTATTTCACCTAGCATAAGAAAGCTAACTTAAGAGGGCAAATATTGAATTTCCTCTTCTTTCTTGAGTGGGAAAAAAGTAACTTTGTAATAAAATGACCATACTTGAGAATTTGAACAAACTTCTTTCTCCATCATTTCAGAAACCATCTGCTTCTCTCTGTCTTCAAAACCCGTCACTCTTATTTTCTCTTGGGTTTCCTAAAAAGCGTTCATCTCTATTCTTTTTCTCTGAGTTGAACACCCAAAAAATGTCTCGTATTAAGAAAAGAGCCAATAGGATCCTCCACTACTACAAATCAACTTCAGACTCGGAAGTCGTTGAAGATCAAAACCCAGTATGCGAAGAAGTCTCTAAGCCACCGGTGCCTCCCGAACAAAGAACTAAGAATGCAGAGCCCTCTGTTCAAAAAGGAGAGCAGATAGCATTTCCTATTTGAAGGACTGAGCCAACAGAGCCTCCTATTCAACCGATGGAGCCTTCTGCTAAGAAAGCAAAAATGATGAAAACTCAAGCTGCCATGCACTCTCTCTTTATCCCGAGGTACATACTGTGGACTGCTTTTAAGCTAGTGAGTTTTAGGTTGATGGATTTGTTCATTGCTCAAGATTGGGAGAAATTAATTAAAATGAAAAAGGACTATTACCCTGAACCTGTTTAGCAGTTCTATGGAAACTTAGGCATTATTGATAATAAGGAAGAATTGACAACTATTGTGAAAGAAAAGATGTATTCTGTAAAGATTCAGGATTTTACTGAAGCCTTAGAGATTCCTAACGAAGGAAATATAGTAGGATCTTTTAAGGATGTAACTAAACTGAATGAGTATAATGAAATGGACTTTAAAGAATCCCTACTTCCAGGATTAGATGTCTCCTCTGAAAAACTAAGCATGGCATATTTTCCCCAACACATCAAAATCATGCACACTATGATCATCTACTACCTATATCTAAGAACAAGGAGTCATTCATACTTTAACAAAATGGACTGGCGCATTCTTTGGCATCTGATCCACAAAAGACCCCTCAACTTGGCCTACCAAATTTTTAAGTGTATTCTAAAAAGCTCCACTGTAAGAAACTTGCCTTATGCAATGTTTCTTACACCAGTTTTTTAGAAATTAAGAATAGATGTGAGGAATGAAGAAAAAGGGAAAATACTACTTGTGATTAGAGAAAACTACAGCACCAAAACCAATATTGATAAGCATATGGAAAAGAAAGTTGTTGTAGGGGAAGATAAAGATGATAAAGAGAAGGAAAACAAAGAAAGAGGGGAATCAAGCAAACCAAGGAAAGAGAAAGAAGCAGAGGTGAATGAAAAAAGCTTGGAGATGTTGAACAACCTAAGGAGCATTGTCAATCTTGTGGTAGAAACTCTGAAGATAGCCCTAAAATTGCAGAAGGAAGCTACAAAAACAAAAGACCAGGCTAACACAGAAGTTCCACTTCATTTGAAGAGGGTTGAGGAAAAGGTTGGGAAGATTCTTACACTAAACATCAACAGAGAACCTCAAATGCGTGCAGAAGAAGAGAAAGAGTTGCAAAGCACTCAAAAGGAGAATTCAAGACCTTTTACATGCCAAAATGAACCAATAGCTACAATTCCTGAGACTTCTGCCATACCTTCTACTCTAGATGTTCCCGAGATCACTGAAATTCTTATAGCTCCAGTTCTTGAAAGTTCAGCTCCACCACCTGTCCCTCCATCCATCTCAAAGAAGAAAAAGCCACCAGCTTACTCCAAGGCTACTGCACCTATCAAAAGGAGTGCCTGACATGGCCTCAAAATGGTGACAGCAAAACCTGGAGAAACTGAAAGTGTTAACAAGCCACTAGATATCTGAACATTGAATGATCTTTTATGTTTATATGATTAGGTGTTTAATTATGTGTTTTTAGGTACTCCTCTCCACCCTATTCCTTTTTGAAATGATGACAAAAAGGGGGAGAAGGAAATATGAATTGTGTATTTTAATGAACTATCTTAATTTTAAATGATGCAGAAATTGATAAAATGAATCAAGTATTTTGACAGCAACTATGTATTCTGTGTATTGTGCAAATTTTATAATTAGTTGCTCTTGATTGATCGATTTGTGAATTATTGATGAATTGAGGATTGCTGATAAAATGTGAATTGCTCAAACTTATGAAATATGATTTTTTTTTGTGATGAACCGAGATCTATAATTCAGGGGGTGCCAAGAACTCTCTAGCATAAACTCAGGGTGAGTATCTCTCTTAAAAGTATATATTTTTTTTAAATATCTATACGAAAATGTCATATTTCTCCTTGTGAGAATTAAGTTTCGTCATCATCAAAAAGGGGGAGATTGTTGACCCTATAAGGAGAAAACCTATTTTGATGATAACAAAACTTAATTATGCTAACACTTTCAAGATTTTCAGATCATGTGCAGAAAGCAATTCCAAAGAATATAGAAATAGAAAAGAGCATGAAAATGAGAAACATCTTGAAGATCTATGAAGACATTAGAATCTAGGCTAAAATCATGTAAGAGAAGTGATTCTATGCCAATGATTTCTCATACATTAAAAAATTTTTGATATGTTCAAAATATGTTTTAAGATAAAGAAAAATCAAGTTGAAATGAGATGGAATTAAATACCTAATTTTAACTCGAGTTAAAGTTAGCTAACTAATTCTGGAGTTAGTTCTTTTCAAAGACTCACAAGAAAAATGAAATTAGCTAAACTAATTTCGTAAACTACAGTTTTCTACTCAACTGTTGAAAATAAATATAGCCAATCAATTTTCAAAATTAGCAAACTACTTCTAAAATTAGCTAGGCTACTTTCAGAATTAAAATATTTTTAGCTAAGCTAATTTTGAACAAAGTCTGGGTTGAATCCTAACAGAAGTACAGACTGCATAGTCTGTGCAGACCATATGACTGGCAGCAGGATTACAACGGCTAGAAAACTAGTCGTTAGTGACTTTTTGATCCATAAATTTTTAGAGCAACTTCTCACCTATAAATATTTGCATTTACTTCAAATGTTAGCTAATGAATGCATGATATTATTGAGCAATTTTCTAAGCAAAAGTTTTATTGATTTTTAAGTATTCATTATGAGCTTCATTGGCATATCCTCTCTTTTTAATAGAAATTTGTTGTAATTGTTGAAAGAGAGATATCATTTTTGAAAGAGAGAAATAACTATTGAAAATTCATAGTTTAACATTTATTATATTCAAGTGAGGGTACATCACTTGGAAGAGATCATTTAGCACCTTGAAAGCTAAAAGAAGTTTAAGAGGAGTTCAAACTTGTAAAAGGTTTTCTAAGTACCTATGAAGCTTGGCAGAAGTTGTCTAAGTACTTGTAAAGCTTGGAAAGAACTGTAAATGTTTTATCTCTTACTTGGGAAAAGAGATAAGTTTTATCTCTTACTTGGGAAAAGTTACAGAACTGAAATTAGCAAACCTGAGAATTTAGCTAAACTTGTTGTGAACGGTTGCTTGAACAATTACCCTTCAACAGACAAAAATTAGCTAAGCTAGATTCATTTTCTGAAATCCTCAGTCCTATGTAAATAGTAGCGTGAACAGTAACTTCTCTATAATCATAAATAAGCTAAGCGAAATTTGCCTTCAGTCATCATAATTGATTAAAATTACTTACTTAAATTATAACAGATTTCTTATCAAAAGTACTTAATCACAATTTAGACATAAGTTTAGAGTAATAACTTAGAATTTAGCAAACCTGAGAATTTAGCTAAACTTGTTGTAAACAGTTGCTTGAACAATAACCCTTCAACAAACAAAAATTAGCTAAGCTACATTCATTTTCTAAAATCCTCAGTCCTATTTAAACAGTAGCGTGAACAGTAACTTCTCTATAATCCTAAATAAGCTAAGCTAAATTTGCCTTCAGTCATCATAATTGATTAAAATTACTTACTTAAATTATAACAGATTTCTTATCAAAAGTACTTAATCACAATTTAGACATAAGTTTAGAGTAATAACTTAGAAATTCGAGAAAAGTCAAAAAGTGACCAATTCACCCCCTCTTGGTCACTCAACCTTGGGACAACATATATCAATCAAATGTATGATCTACACAGTTTAAATCCATTATTCACTTTTAAATGTTTAGGCCCCTAAACATTTCAGTAGGATCGACTGCAAGAAAGGAAAATATCAAATAGGGCCGAAGCCAAACATATAGGCCACCAAGTGCTAGTCCAGTAGGGCTGAAGCCAATCATATAGGTGGAGAGCATAACGGTAAGACCATATGAGGTACCTCATTGTAGCCCTGAAAATCCATATAACATGTAGGCAGTACTATAGATCTATGGCATGCCACACCCTTATACTAACCTCGTATCCCACATCAAATATTACCCGGGCCATGTCTTCAATTATTATTACTTAAAAAACAAGATGTAAAAATTCTGCTTATTTCATCTATTACAAATCCAGTTTCCATTAATTGACTAACATAAGCAAATATACAATTACCAATTACCAAGTATCACTTTTCCAATTTTTCTTATATTCCATATCATTATATTCATCAATTTGTTATAACAAATTCACTGTTTACTAACTAAATTTCTAGAATACAGATGTAGATTCATCATTTATTAGTTTACAGAATAATAGTTCATTTTAGGTTTCTAGCAACTCTAAACATGAAATCCTAATTAAGTTGAAATCCATCTTAAAGAAAAGTTTAAACATATAAACATTAAATATCAAGACACCAAGCTCTAAACAAAATCCAAACATCATAAAGCACTACACAAAACACCAAACTCCAACAATTAAAAACATCAACTAAACACCAAATTAAAAAAAATTCAAGCATTAACTAACACCGAACCTTTTTCTTCAAATGCTTTAACATATTTTCTTTTCCTTTATGCAACACAACAACTTCCAAAGTTCATTCTTAAATCTGTGGCTTAATCCCCTCTCACTACTTCAACTATAGCTTCCCAAGCTTCATTTGGTCTTAGAACTAGGTTTCCTGTGAGTTTACTATAGGTTTGAATGATTTTCAGGTAGAGAATTGAGAGAAATGTATATGAGCTAAAGTAAATTGTTTCTCGTTAGAGCAAGAAATGATAGGAGAAATAACCATCTCCATTACAATTTATGTCTCTTAAACTCTTTCTTAAGATAGGTAGAAATCTAAGATTAAGCGGTAATAGATATTATCTCACTCTTTAATAAGTGGAAGGCTAGGATGAGTCGACACCATTTACTCAATGGTCTTGATTAAATTCTATATTTTAATTTACTAGAATTCCACTTTAACCGACTTGAATATTTCTCTTGTTTTACCAAATGATAACCCATTTCTTCACCTATCAACCGAGTTACATTGATCTTGTGATTCTATGGCTTATCTCTCAATTATCAAATGGTACCACACTTCAAGCTCCCTCCTTTATTCATCCTTCCATAACCAAGATATGTGCTAACTCTCTCTCTCTCTCTCTCTCTCTCTCTCTCTCTCTCTCTCTCTCTCTCTCTCTCTCTCTCTCTCTCTTTTTCTCATCCCTCAATGACTGAGATAGGTCTATGCTTACTCTCCTTCACTGAAATAATCATAACCACACTTAGGAGGAATCAAGATCATGAGCTGGCATTGCCTCAAAGACCTATGACAAGATCAAGATCCAAGCAACTCAAGCAAGCATGGAAAGGGATTTTGCAACCTTACATTGAAGCTTTGCAAGTTCATCGTGATGTTGGAACTCATGAAGAGCAATTTGCCCATCCTTGGCTGAAAGTCACCAATGGATTTTAAGAGTGTTTATTTGCTTTCTTTTCAATTTGTAATGAATAATTAAGATACTTTATACTTTGGGCGGCCTTTAGGTATTTAGGTATTTCTTTGTTTTAAGGGGATTCTTGGGCTTTCTGAGCTATGGGCCTTAGGGGAAGGCTTGGATGGACTTTATGAAAATTCTTAGACTTGTAAACTTTTATTTTAGATAGGATTTTTAATGGACTTTATAAACAGCCTTTCCATTTCGAGTTGGGCTTAGAATAGGTTTAAAACTTCATGTTTTGGATTATTTTGTAGGGATTTTGAATGCCTAGGGTTAAGGTAGGTTGCCTAGGGTTAGGATTTAGTATAAATACCTTATTTTATCATTGTAACATTAAATTATCAATATTATTAATGAGAATTTCAAAAATTTGCTTTGCAAAGTTTTTGTTCTTCCTTTGACATTTGAGAAAGTATCTTGATATCAACCTTGCATCAAGAAATCAGGTTATGGTATGTGTTTCTATATGCATGTTTGAATCTGATTCTTTTTGTGATAATCAATCCATTATGAATGTTTTTATTGCTTGTTCAATATAAGGTGTTTTAGATTGGGGGTTTGGATTTTTATTCCTGTTTGGGTATCATGGTTA
>CAOGCB011935607.1:0-14196 GCA_948266635.1 Cnidoscolus chayamansa | reverse complement strand
AAACCTCTTTTGGCAATAATAAGCCCAAAACCTCTTTTGGCAATAAAAAGCCCAAAATCCAATTTGGCCCATAAGGCCCAAGAATCCAAGCCCTTTTAAAAAGGCAAGCCCGAACTACATTGACTTTGATCCTTTTTTCAAATAAAAGGGTACGTAGGCATGTTTGGGATTAAATCTCAAATAGCAAGTCTAAGAGCATAAAAATCAAAATTGCTAAAAGCATCTCACTTTTACCATGCATTTCAAATACATTTCAAATTGGTTAGTTATTTGCATGACATGGTCTCGGGATTCAACTTTGGTTCGTAGACTAGCTTTAATCTATTTGGGCTAATTAATCTAATAATTAGATTAATTAAGTTAAAATTGGAGTCATAGGGTTTTTTCTAATTTGCCCTTAAATAATTAAATCAGGTGGCGACTCACATATGTGCATTCATCCTAGTCATAGTAGGCATTTAAATAATTCAAATTTATTTATTTTCCTGTGCCATCAGGGTGAGGGGTTCACAATAGGTTACTTAAGAAAGGATGTCAGGGTTACCTAGCATATGTTAGGGATAACAAAGTAACAGTAAGAGGTTTAGAGTCAGTGTCGATGGTAAGAGAGTTTCTAGATGTCTTTCTTGATGACCTTGTAGGATTTCCACACGATAGAGATGTTGAGTTTGAGATAGAGTTGATACTGCTTGCAAGACCCATTTTTATCTCACCTTATATGATGGCACCTACAGAACTAAAGGAATTGAATGCATTGCTATAAGACCTAGTGGACAAATGTTTCATTTGGTTGAGTACATCGTCTTGGGGTGCACCAGTGTTGTTTGTACATAAGAATGATGGATAATAAGATTGTGCATTAACTACAGGTAGCTAAACAAAATGATAGTAAAGAACAAGTAACCCTTTCCAAGGATTAATGATTTATTTAACTAGTTATCAAGAGCCGAATGATTCCCCAAGATGGATTTGAGGTTGGGTTATCATCAGCTAAGGATCAGAGACGATGATGTACTGAAGACAACCATTAAAACTCAATATGGGCACTATGAGTTCCTTGTAATGTCGTTTGGATTAACAAAATGTCCCAGCAACATTCATAGACTTAATGAATAAAGTTTTCAAACCATATCTAGATCACTTCGTAATAGTCTTCATCGACAACATCTTAATGTATTACAGACACTAAGAGAGCATCAGTTGTATGTGAAGTTCTCGAAGTGTGAGTTCTGGTTAAGGAGCATTTCTTTATTAGGTCACATGGTGTCAGAACATAACATCAAAGTTGACCCTAAGAAAGTAGAGAAAGTAACAGACTGGCCTACACCTATGATGGTAACATAGATCAAGAGATTTATAGATTTGTTCGGGTACTACAGGAGATTCATGCAAGATTTCTCCAAGATAGTTGCTCCTATAACCAAATTGGTGCAAAAGAACCAAAGGTTCATATGGTCTATAGAATGTGAGGAAAGTGTTAACAAGCTAAAGAAGAGACTGACCATAACACTGGTGTTAGCCTTGTTGAAGACAAGGGAAGACTTCACCATATTTTGTGATGCATCCAGAGTGGATTTAGGGTGTGTTCTGATGTAGAACAATAGAGAAATAGCCTATACATCAAGGCAACTTAAGAAAAAGGAGAGGAACTATCCTACTCAATCTAAAGATGGCTGCAATAATTTTTGCTCTCAAAATATGAAGGCATTACCTCTATGAGACATGATGCAAGATCTTCATAAATCATAAGAGCCTTCAGTATCTACTGAGTTAGAGGGAGCAATCTGAGACATAGGAGGTGGGTCAAGTTGCTTACTGATTATGATTGTAGAATACAATACCATCCGCGTAAGGAAAATGTAGTTGCTTATCCCTTTAGTTGAAAATCATGAAGTAGCCTATCCTATAATACTATAGTGAGACGGCCAGTGGTAAAAAAATATAGCAGAAAATGGTGCCTTAGTGGCACAAATGAGAGTCACTCCAGTTTTTCTTGAGTAGGTGGCTCAAAAACAATATGAAAACCCATAGTTGGTCAGAATAGTAAGAATGGTGCAATTAAGGGAAATAGAGGAATTCAAATTTAATAGCCAAGGTAATCTTCACTTCAGCAACAGATTATGTGTGTCTGATGACATAGCATTGAAGGGGAACATTATATGGGAAGCACATGATGCCATGTATATTGTTCACCCTGGGGCCACGAAGATGTACTAGGATATGAAGGAATTATATTGGTGGCCTTCCATGAAATAGGAAATTTCTCAGTTCTTGTCATAGTGTCATGTGTGCCAAAGAAAGTTAGAGCATCATAAGCAAGCAGGGATGCTAAACCCACTGTCAATTCCCGAATGGAAGTGGGAACACATCTCTATGGATTTTGTAGTTGGACTACTAATCAGCTCCTATTGATGTGACTCCATCTAGGTCATTGTTTGCAAACTAACAAAGGCAGCACACTTCATACCAATCAAGATTGAGTATTCAATGTATAAGCTGGCACAGATCTATATGTAGGAGATTATCAGACTACATGGTACGTAGGTGTCTATAGTATTTGATAAAGGACCCTAGTTCATCTCATAGTTCTAGAGAAGTTTGTAGAGTGCTATAGGTGCACATTTAGATTTCAACATGGCCTTCCATCCACAAACAGATGGACAATAAAAAAGGACCATTCAAATGATAGAGGACATGCTTCAGATGTGTGTGTTGGACTTTGGAGGTTCATGGAAGCAACATCTACCATTGGTAAAGTTCACTTACAATAATAGCTACTATTCGAGCATAGGAATGGCTCCATATGAGGCACTTTTATGAAAGGAAGTGCACGTCTCCAGTGTGCTACGAAGAAGTGGAGGAGAGGGTTTTGATTGGACCCAAAATTGTGGAGATCACTAACAGGGTGGTTCCCATAATTAAGGAAAGACTCAGGACCATAATGAGCCGGCAAAAGAGCTATATTGATGTCAAAGGGAGACAACTTGTGTTTCAAGAGGGGGGAATGGTGCTACTAAAGGTATCTCTAATGAAGGGGGTGATTCGTTTTGGTAAGAAGGGTAAGCTAGCTCCTAGGTACAATAGACCATTCGAAATTGCTTAGAAGTTGAGTGATGTTACCTACAAGCTCAATTTACCTGCTTCCATGGAGAGAATTCCACAGTATTCCAATATCAATGTTGAGGAAGCATATGTCAGATATAAACAAAGTTCTCAGAGAGCCAGAGTTCGAGGAATAAGGAAATACCCATGGTAAAAGTATTGTGGAACCATCACAATGTAGAGGAATACTCGGAAAACCAATGAATCTGTGGTTCAATATTATCCCCATTTGTTTCACAGATGAGTGTCTTAGATAAGAAATGTATCCCTTTAATGTAATGTAATTATATGTAATAAAATGATGTAATATTATGGATTATGAATGTGTTCATGAAATGTTGAGATTGATGTTATGCGCCATGGAAATGTTATATGTATGAAACGTATGTATGGTGAACATTTGGGGAAATGTTCTTAAAGAGGTGGAAGAGTGTAACACCTGACACTTCTCTAATATTGGAATTTAGATTTTCAAGATGGAAAATTCTCAAAATATTTAGATGTCAGGCCGAAAAAAATGGTTAAGGGATAAAATGCAACAAAGAAATTGAGTAAGGACTAAATCATAAAAAGAAAAAGGATAAAAGAGGTTAAAAAAGGATAGAAATAGAAAAGGAAGATCATGAAAGGGCAAAATGGGAAAAATGGACATACGCAGGTTCGGAGCAAAACCAAAGCCGAGCCATCTCCCTTTGAAAGGAAGAAGGAAACAAAATGGGAAGGCTTTCATTGAATCATTTTCCTGTGATAGACATATTGTGCCTAGAATTTCCTCTAAAATAGCCAAAGATCACTAATTAAGCTCAAAGAAGTAATAGGGGTGAATATTCACCAAGGAAACTTACAGAAACAACAAGTTCGAGTAGTAGAGTTAAGTTTCCACCCATTCAAGGCACAAACAACGGTGAGACTTGAAGGGATTCAAGTTTTCCCTCACTGATTGTCAGAAAAACAAGTTAGTTAGCCTTTCTCTAACTTGTTTTGGGGTAAATAGGTGAAAAATAAGACATGTATGAAGCTTAGAGACAATAGAGATGAAAATGGATCGTTTTAGGTGAAACCCTTATCCTTGACAGAGATGTGTTATTACATGTTTGTAATGGATAAAATGGGATGTGATGCATGCATCTAGGTTAGTAAACATCGAATATGTTGTTGCATGTGAGATTGGTAACATACTTGTGTGTTAAGATTGATATTTCAAAAAAATGCAGAACATAAGATGACAATAAATAGAAAATGAACAATGTTGATGTTTAATATAATGTAGGTATTGAAATGTTAATGTTAAGGTAGGTGATGATGTTAGAGGTTAAAGAAGGTGTTTCCAGGTGAAAAATGTGAGTTTTACGCGTCTATATATATTGAAAACACAGGGAAGCTGGTTTTGACCTTCAAAGAAAAATCCAGTGTCTGACCGCCGGAATGAGAATCAAGTCACCATGAACTAAGCTTCCAAAACAAGTTATAAAGATGACAGAAGGATAATATCGAGGCATTTTATGACTAAAAAAAGAATAAATAAATGAATAAAGTAAATGAGGAAGTCGAGGCATTGGTTGACTTGATCACCGAAATGACTTGGTAATCGAGTGATATAACCAAGACAACACTTAGTCACCTTCATGTGGTCGAAATTCTAACACCAGTAGCGATCTAGTACGGCCGGGCTATTACACTTATTATTCTCAAAACAGGTTAGTTGGTCTCCTTTTAGCTTGTTTTCAGGCAATGGGTTGATTTTAGGTATATGCATGTAAGTTTTGGAAGTGTTCTTGAATAATAATTGTTTTCGGGTTTGAGTCTTGATTTCATTGATTTGAGATAATGCATGTTAATTTGAGTTAAAGATGATGTTATGGTGAAGTTTCATGTTGAGAAACACCACAAATGTTATTGCACGTTGATTTGACAGCCATTTATGAATGTTTTGAAGTGGAAATTGTAAACTTGCAGCTTTTGAGTTGAAGATGGATAAAATGCAGAAAATGTATTATTAAATGTGCATAATTGTTTATTACAATGTTTAAATATTGTTGTTGAGCTTAAATGTTGATGAAATAAGTTATAGAATATGTTTATTATGTCAAAATGTGAATTGAGAAGTTATGGGAACTAGAAATTATAAGGAGCTGGTTTTTCACCTTTTAAGAAAATTTCAATTTTCGGTTGTTGGGACAGTAGTTCGGTCACCAAAAACTAAGCTTTTTACCGAGCATAAAGGGTAGACAAAAGATGCTATTGAGGCATTTCTCAGTTTGGTAAAGAAATAATAGGATGGTTAAAGGGTGTTTCTAAGACATTATTTTACCAAAGTCAATGAATAATAGCTCAGTAATCGAAGGACGAATCATGACATCATTCGGTTTGGGCTACAATTTGGCAATAGAAGAATGAAAATAAGTCATCTCTCGATTAAGGTTACAATTTGGTACTAAAAGATATTGGTTCAGTATCACTCGGTTAAGTAAAATGACTCAGATAACCAAATGGTTTATAGAAGGGTTCATCCTGAATCATTTGGATCCTCACCATAGTACCAATAGATCCAAAAAATAACTTATATTTATATAAATAAGTATAAATTGATGTTATGTTATGTGGGAAGTCATGGGAGTATTTTTAAAGTAGTTGAATAATTTATAATTAGCCTTTTATCCTAGTTCGTCATATAAGACCAGACCAAGAAATCCAAGGACAACACTAAAAAGGTGAAACACTCATCTTGACATATATAGCATGTGAGTGGATACAATTAAAATATTTTATGATGCAGAATATTGTTAAATGTTTTACGGCATGTTCATACATCATGGATATTATAGGATGTTTGCATTAGAATATGAGGTATGACGCATTGCGTTGTTAAATGATATGTGAAGGGTAACATTGAATGATCCAGGTTATGTTATGTTACGTTATGACCCACGGAAAATATCCTTCAAAATGTATCTATGAATATCCGTTTGGAATGTTCCTCGAGATGTACCACAGACCAATCCTCAAATGACACATTGATTGATTTTAGGATATGCACGTTATGTTTATGTACATGGTAAATCAAAGATGGCTAAAAGGAGTTTCTTGGTGCATATTAAAGTATCAATAGTTCCAAGAAGATGGCTTGCCAACTGGAATGACTCAGAGATCTTAGTGACAATATTACTTTATGTGCAATGTTTAAAAGTGTTGCATACACGTTCACGAAATATATATTTTTATGAATTCTATTTTTTGTGTTTGTTCACTAAGATATTCAAATAGCTTACCCATTTTATGTCCTCCTATCCCCACCCCTTTCAATCCTATTTTTCACAGGCATGCAGGACGTACTGAAATTAACAAGGTAAAATGGACGTGTCCTTAGATGTACATGTGTTGCCACTAGGATTACTTTAATATTTGTATGTCAAGATATTTAATGTAATGTATAATGGTTAACACCTTAAGTTATGTTTAAATCTCATGTATAATAAAAATTATAAGTAGATTAAGGCATTTAAATAAATGTTATGTTATGATGTAAAAGGTCACCTGTAACTAGGAATTTAAATATTCCTTCCATATTATTATGCCTTAATATAGTTGAATACATGATATTTCCATGTTTAAATGGTTTCAAATGGAATATAAATGAAATGTTAATGTAAATGTAATGATAATGAATGTAAAAATGTTAATGGAACATAATGTAAAGCTTATTAGGATTTCGGTCACCTTCTGGTGGACGGGTTTCTAATGTTGGTAGCAAGTCGAGAAACCAGACTATTATAGGAATAGTAGGAAAGTCAATAAAGGCGAGATGGGCCTACGAGTGGCAAATGGAGCAAGAGTTGTTGCATCAGCCATAGGGACATACATTCTAAATTTACCTTCAGGATTAGCATTAGAACTTAATAATTGTTATTATGTTCCATCTCTATCTAAGCAAATAATCTTAGTATGCTATCTTGTAGAATAAGGACATTCGATCTCTTTTGATAAGAACAAGGGCTATCCAATTTATCTTGAGAAGATATTTTATTTCTCGGTTAATAATATCAATGGAATATATGACACGTGTGAGTCTTGTTTATCGGCAAGATGACAAAAGCGCCCTTTTGTGGTAAAGGTGCACGTGAAAGTGATGTATTAGAGCAAATACATAGTGATGTATATGGCCTAGTGACAACATTTGCTACAGGTGGATACCTATACTTCATTGCCTTTATAGATGATCACTCATGATATGGAGATGTGTACTTGATGAAGTATTGTGAATACTCGAATTTTGAGGCTCGGAAAGCATGTTTCCTCAAACTGTAAAAAGTTCGGTGGGCCGAAACCTGACAAAAAATTATCCAAAAAAATACCAATATGGTACTCAAAACGTCTGGAACGTCTTGAGGGACCCAAATGTACTATCGGAATAATTTTTGGAAATACGGAACTCCTGAAAAAGCCTCCGGAATGAAAAATCAAAAAACCGAACGAGCTTAAAGCCGTGCCCGGCGGTAACCTACCGCCCTCGCCGGCGGTAACCTACCGCTCGATACCGCCCTCGCCGGCGGTAGCCTACCGCCCGAGCTTACTGCCGTGCCCGACGGTAACCTACTGCCCTCGCCGGCGGTAGCCTACCGCCCGAGCTTACCGTCGTGCCCGGCGGTAACTTACCGCCCTCCGACGGTGGTAACCTACCGCCTTCCGGTCGATTTTTCCTATAAAAATAGCCCTGGGCCTTCATTTTTACTCACCGCTTATGTTGACGAGCTTTCTCTTCTCCCTTTTTGCTTTAAGCAATTCTTAATTATTACGAGCTGTTTGTGTTGACGAGCGATCTTTCTTCCTCCCTCGCTCCTTGCGATTCTTTTATTGCTTCCTTATGCATCATTAATCTTGCATTATTTAGTTTTTTTGTGATCACCTAATTAATCTTGAATTATTGGAGATCTGATAAACTGAAGCTCCGAAGTGGAAGACGTCTGAATCAGGTACGTACTAAACTCTGCTTATTTTAATTTAAAGTATCATATGCATACTTCTCTCCTACTCCAATTCTGGATCCAATCATTGCATAAATGCATCCATCCCATTAGCTTTAATTAAACAGATCTAAAGTTAAAATGCCCGGTTAATCAATACTCGAGGTATTCAAGCTCAAATCCGAACTTATGGGCTAAGGATGTCTAGTTAACCCATAACTATGGCATACCCTGCTAGTTCGAATAAATCGGCTACAAAGGTCCAATTAATCAATAATTGTGGCTAAAAAGCCTAAATTTCAGCACTTTTGGCAGTTAAATTGCCTAAATTACGGCCAATAAAACTAGATTTGGCCCTAAAGGCCACATAAAACCAAATTTGGCCCTAAAGGCCCAATAAAACCAGATCTGGCCCTAAAGGCCCAAAATTCACCATTTGGCCCTAAAGGCCCAAAATTCACAATTTGGCCCTAAAGGCCCAAAATTCATAATTAGGCCCTAAAGGCCCAAAACTCACAATTAGGCCCTAAAGGCACAAAAAAACCCAATTTGGCACCAAGTGCCCAAAAAACCCAATTTTGGTATTAAGTACCCAAAAATCAAAGCCCTTTTAAAAAGACAATTTCGAACTACGTTGACTTTGATCCCTTATTCAAATAAAGGGTACGTAGGCATATTTGGCATTAAACCTCAAATAACAAGTCACAATTTTCAAAATAATCAAAATTTTCCAAAAACATCAGAATCATCAAAACATTTTCCCTGCATTTCATATACATTTAACAGGTTAGTTAATATACATGACATGGTCTCGGGATCCACCTCGGGTTGCGAAGATTGTGCTTAAATCTATTGGGCTAATTAATCTAAAAATTAGGTTAATTAAATTAAAAAGGAGTCACATAGGGTTTTTCCTAGTTTACCCTAAAATAATTAAACAAGGTGGCGACTCACCCTCACGTGCATTCATTCTTATCACATCGCATTGCATCTTACACATGCACTGCGTCTTTCGGGGAGAGGTTCACAAGTATAAGTATGAAGCCTTTGAAAAGTTAAAAGAATTCAAAAATGAAGTAGAGAAATAGCTTGGAAAAAGTACTAAAATAATACGATTAGATCAAGGTGGAGAATACTTAAGCCAAGAATTTTAGAGTATCTCCGAGATAATGGGATATTATCTCCATGGACTCCTCGCTACACTCCATAACACAATGGAGTTGCAGAGAGGAGAAACAAAACCTTGTTATACATGGTTCGATCCATAATTAGCCTAGCATAACTACCCAAGTCATTTTGGGGTTACGTACTGGAGGCAGTTGTTTATATAATAAACCGAGTGCCTTCCAAATCAGTTGATTCCACTCCATATGTGATATGGAATAAGAGGAAACCAGTTCTTTCACACATGCAAGTATGGGGATGCCTGGAATATGTGAAGAGTACTATGTCAGACAAATTAGATGCTAAGTTTGGTGTCTATTTGTAGGATATCTTAGAGAGCCTATAGGATATCACTTCTACAATCATTTGGAAGAAAAGGTGTTTGTTTCAAAGCATGTTGTCTTCTTAGAGAAGGAGTTTCTTCTAAAAGGAGATAGTAGAAGTAGAATCAAACTTAAAGAACTTCAAGAACCACAAACATACCAGCCAATTGATTTTGAGCCCATGGATGTTCAGCGTACCATTCCTCCAACTGAGGAAAGCTAGAACCAGCGGTTACACAAGCTCTTAGACGCTCTATTAGTGTGACTCACGTTGTTGAGAGATATGAATTTCTCATATGTGATACAAAAGACATGACACTAGTAGAAGATGGTGAGACCACGAGGTATGAGGAGGTTCTGAAGAGTTCAGAATCAGAACTATGGCTCAAGGCTATGAATTTGAGATGGATTCCATGTATGAGAACCAAGTGTGGACTTTGGTGTCTCCACTTGAAGGGATAAAACCCATTAGGTGTAAATAGATCTTCAAGAAGAAGACCAACATGGAAGGTAATGTGATTACCTACAAAACTCACTTAGTAGCGAAAGGATATCATCAAAGAAGGTGTTAACTTTGATGAAGCCTTCTCGCTAGTAGCTATGCTTAAGTTCATCAAGATCCTGCTAGCCATTGTTGCTCATTATGACTATGAGATATGGCAAATGGATGTGAAGACGACATTCCTTAATGGGAATCTGGTTGAAGAAGTCTACATGACTCAACCAGAAGGCTTCATATTTGGAGATGGCACTAAGGTATGCAAGCTTTAGAGATCCATTTATGGATTGAAGCAAGCATCCAAAAGCTGGAACATTCAGTTTGATGAGACAATTAAAGAGTTTGGTTTCTCACAAAATGTGGATGAACCTTATCTATACCAAAAGGTTAGTGGAAGCAGCATTATGTTCCTAGTATTGTTTGTGGATGGCATACTTCTTATAGGAAACCGACATAGTTGTCCTACAATTAGTCAAGATATGGTTGTCGTAACAATTCTCCATGAAAGACTTGGGAGAATCGACCTACATTTTAGGAATCTAGATCTATAGAGATAGATCTAAAAAGTTGTTTGGTCTTTCTCAATCCATAAACATACATAAGATGCCAAAGAGGTTCAGCATGGATCTTTCCAAGAAAGGAATGATTCTCATGAAACATGGGAAACACCTTTCTAAATCAATGTGTCCTAAGACACTAAAGGAAAGAGAATGCATGAGTGGGATCCCCTATGCATCCACTCTAGGATCCATCATGGACGTTATGTTATGTACACGACTTAATGTGTTGTATGCTCTGAGTGTCACGATCAGGTTCCAATCTAACCACAGAGAGGAACATTAGATTGCAGTTAAAAACATCCTTAAATACTTGAGAAGGACTAAGGATATGTTCTTAATATATGGAGACAGTGATTTACAAGTTAGCGAGTATAGTGAGGCTAGCTTTCAATCTAACAATAATGATTACAAGTCCCAGTTAGGTTATGTGTTCATTCTAGGTGGTGGAGTAGTCAGTTGGAAGAGTTCTAAGCAAGTAATGACTGCAAACTCTACCACTGAAACTGAGTACATTGCAGCTTTCGAGGCAGCTAAGGAAGCAGTTTGGATCAAGAAGTTTATAATTGAACTCGAAGTGATCCCTAGCATTGTTGATCCAATACCTATGTATTGTGATAATGGAACCATTATGCAAGCAAAGGAACCACGGTCTCATCAACGATCCAAACAAGTACTAAGGCAATATCATCTCATTTAATAGATCATTAGGAGAAAAGATGTAAAGAAAGATAGAGTCCCTATAGAACGAAATATGGTGGACCCTCTCACTACGACACTGCCCCATAATAAGTTTACATAGTCTAAGACTAGGGTAAAAGGGTGATTAGCTCTAGTGCAAGCGGAAGATTGTTAGATTTGTATGCCCTAGAGCTTATATGTAATTAGGTTACTTTTCATCAACTTGATTTAGTAATAATATCATTATTACACTTCTTTATTATTGGTGCATTTGTTTAATTACATCTGTTTGATTGTAGTTATTATCATAATATCTTAAACCGATAATTAGTCTTTGGCATCCTATGACATAGTGTAGAAGAAATCATGAAGAGTTCATGATGTGAGATTCTTATTACATGTAAATGTCTCGATGCCTAAACTATTGTAATAGCCCGCCTTATCACACTGATACCAGCATTATAATGTTGACCATTCGAAGGTGATCGAAATACTAACAAGCCGTAAACGTTACAATGGCATTACATTTTCATTCCTTTAACATTACTTTGAACATTAACATAAACATTCATTAACATAGTGATCTCATGTATTTAAAGTATTTAGGTACAACATAAATTTGAGGAATAATTAAATTATTAGTACAGGTGCCTTACATGTATCTATATATGTCATCATAATAACCATCAACATAAGTACCAAAAATTCAAATGCAACATTCATAACCTTTCATACATGAGATTTTAAACATACTTTTGAAACTTTATACATTAAACATAAGTTTAACAACTCAATGTATTTCTATTTCGTATTCTACTTACATGCAAAACTTTATTCAAGCTTTTTTAGTGTCATTGACACCATTTAACTTATTTGTATATATATTAGCATCATCTTTGTTCATCATTTGGTAATTTTAGCAATTTCATCTACTTTTTCCCTAAAACCCTACTTAAGCATTTACATGTCATATTTCTTTCATTTAATCATCATTTTCAACATTACTAACCTAGATTGAAGCTTGAACTTGCTGGAAACTTCATATTAAACCTCTTTCTATAAGTTCTTCTAAGTTTCCTTCCTAACCTTACTTTTCTTCTACAATTTCTTTAACTTCAACTTCTACTTGGTTTCCTTTCAAATTTGTTTCTTAGTGTTGGATTACAAGCTCTTAGGTTTCTAGAGCTGAGAAAAGTTGAAAGCATTTGTAAATTTGCCAAAATTCTTCCTTTGACCGGCTTTCTCCACTATTTATAGTGGAGCTGACCACAAAGGGTTCGGCGGCCGAACTCATGTTTGGTGGCTAAACCTAACTTTTTAGGGTAGCCCTAGTTGTTTTCCTCTTTAGTCCTCCAATATTTTTAGCTTTTCGTTTTAGTTCTTGGAAGCTTACATTTGGTCCCTAAACTTTTATAATTTGTCATTTTTGTCCCCAATCACTATTTTGGCCAAGTTTCTAAATATTTTGATTGGAAATTTAGAATCCAACATTAGAAAAGTGTCGGGTGTTACAACTATCCTT
Organism: Cnidoscolus chayamansa; assembly: GCA_948266635.1. Taxonomy (NCBI): domain Eukaryota; kingdom Viridiplantae; phylum Streptophyta; class Magnoliopsida; order Malpighiales; family Euphorbiaceae; genus Cnidoscolus; species Cnidoscolus chayamansa. The sequence continues at coordinate 1,387 of CAOGCB011935607.1, read as the reverse complement.
GGTCATATTATTAATGAGATGGGGCATCATCGATACGGATAGACTGACATATGTTATATTTCTTAACTAGGCCAAGCACTAGTTTTCATAGCTGTGAGCATAAAGATTTTCAGAGTTAATATATGGATGCTTGTTTGGGAACAAGTACATTAGAGACCTAACTATGAGATATTCATCTCGTCATGAAAGACTCACATTGTATCGATTGTACATTATTCTTTAACTTGAGATCATCAAGGATACCTTAAGTATATAGGTTATACTTCAACTCCAAGGCTCAATGTTTCGCCCTGAAGTATACATAGACAAGATATTAGGTATAGTGATAATACTTGAAGGAAATTGAGTGATTAATAAAGGATTCACTGATCCCAAATAAAGTAGGGATTTTATTGTGTCGAAAACTCTTAAAGAAATCTTTGACCAAAGTAAAGTCCTAACATGAGTATGACTCATGGGACTAAATTAGAATAATGATTCTAATTATTCGAGGGTTTTACAACCATTAAACCATGGACACAGATGGTCATATTCAATAGAGATTAAATGTAATGGTGAAAAGATGTACTGCATGGTAGCCATGTATGGAAGGGTACGGTCAAACCACATTTGATCTTTCGATCCCATGGGGGTCATGATGCATTGCTAGATACCTCTCATGATTTGTATGTATAATAAATTCATTGAACTTGAATTTGTGATTTAAAGATGTTTAAATCACATATGTGTTGTCATAGTAGACTAAAAGCCCAACAAGTCCCACATATAAGGGAAAATGTAAGCCTGGGTAAAAATGACGAGTTAAATGAGATGAGATGTCATTAGGCCTTAAACATAAATGTTAATGGGCCTATTTAAAGAGCAAAAGATTGTCCAAGCATGTTGGACTTAAGTATAAGCTTAAAGGGCTTAACAGTTAGGCCTTTTTAGTTAAGTACTTTGATTGGGTCATTTTAATGAAATTAAAAGGCCTAGGCCAACCAATGGACATTAGAATGAGTGGTTCGACACTCTTCTCCCTTAAGTGAGATCGAGGATTTGAACCTCGTGTATGGAGCAAATCTTCTCTTAGGAGCACTTTACCCTTTAGTAGGCCGACCGATGCGAATTAAATGATTCCAGTAACCAAGAACAAAAAAAAGGCTCAGGCCTAGTTTAATAGTTAACCTAGGACCACTAAGATTTAATGTGGCTAGCCACACTATAAATACATGATGTAGTGGCTGGCCACCCATGTGAGAAAACCTTTGTTAACCCCTTAAGCTGAAGAGTATTTTGATGATAATAAAACTCAAGGAACTTAAGGAAGAACAAGACAAAGAATATACTCAAGAATACAAGTAAAATATTAGGTTCAATGTACAAAAATGAAAAGGGTTGTGATTTG